>JAODAL010026572.1:0-56537 GCA_025379985.1 Phyllomedusa bahiana | reverse complement strand
AACTTTTCCCAGAAATGGTTTTTTGAAATTTTTGGGCCCATTTCCAAAATTTGTTGATAGAGGAAACCTTGCATTTAAATTTGGGAATCCAGAAATTTGTGTGGGCACCACGGGTGAATTAAAGGGTTCCCAAAAAAAACCTTTTTATTATCCGTATACTTTTTCCCGAAACGTTTTTTTTGCACTTTTTGCCCCAGTCCAAAATTTGTTGTTTAGAAAACCCCCTTGAAAGAAAAAATTTGAATCCAGCAATTGTGTGTCCCCACAGGTTTGTAGGTGAAAAAAAATACCTTTTATTATCCGAATACTTTTTCAATACGTTTTTTTGGGCTTTTTTGCCCAGTCCAAAATTTTTTGATAGAGCCACCTTCCCAGTTAAATTTCATAATACAGAAATTTTGGTTTTTGATTTGGGGGATTTTAGAGAAAGCTGGTTTCCCCCGCCCCTTTTAATAAGAGACGTTCCAAAACTCTTCCAAAACCTCCAAATTTTTTTCTTTTGAACAGGACCCGAAATGCAGGGGGGAAAGCGGCAAAAGGGGGGGTTGGACATGGAGTAGGGGGTACGAGAAAAAGGTGCTCCTTCCAGGCGGGGGACAAAAACGAAAGCCACGGATCGCCGGTTGCGGGACCTTTCAGGCCTGTCACCCGCTGGGCCAGGGCCCTGTGAATCCATAACAACAGCGTCCCAATCTGTTCTTCAGGTTTTTTAAAATGCAACCTCCCTTTCCAGCAGCCCTTCCCTCCTCGCCCCTTTTCCAGTCACGGCCCCAAATTTCGCCCACCCAGCTTTCATCACATCTGCCAACATGAAGGGGCCCAAAAGTCAACTCGTGTACCCACCACTGGAAAACCCCATTTTCTGAAGACATTTTTTATGACAAAATGGGGTTTTGGGGTCAAAAGGGCAGTTAAAAAATCAAAGGCCAAAGAGGATGTTTTTTGTTTTTGCTCTGAGGGCCCATTTCTGACCCAAACAGGGGAGGAGGGGAAAGCCGGTAAATTTGGGAAAAAACCCCGGGGCCCGGCCTTTGGAAAATTGCCTTGCAGTCCCTCTTGTTTGGTACCCGCAGCTCCTGGATGCAGAAAATCGGGAAACAACGAATCCCCTGTGTGATGATGAACGACTTTGCGGACCCAAACCGGGGTCTTTTCCCAGAATTTCCCTGCGATTTGTTTTCCATCACGGGGACGGGGAGAAAAACGTTTGGGGTAGTGTCAGAAACGGGTCCCCCCCAAAAAGGGAAGGGGGTCACAGAAGCCCCGCTAAAAATAAATTCCCCAGCCAGGGTTTCAGCGAAAACCCCCGATCCCGCTTTCGCCTCAAAAAGGCCCGGGGGACCTCGCCCCCCTGGGCCTTCTTTGGAAGCCTCTAAATTTTTCACCCGCGATGTTCATATCCCCCTTTTTGCCGTAAACTCATAAGAAAGAGGCAGGAACTTTAGGTGTTTAAACCACCCCAACATTTCTAATTCACAGCACGAATCATAAAGTTGAAATGGAGGCAACACTTTTGGGCCAAAAAAAGGGCCAAAGACCGACCCCCGGGCCCCAACCACTGTCAAACCCCTATCCCCCTCCTCCTCCCCCGCCACCACCAAGCTTTCCTCAGCGCCCATGTCTCCCAATTTCATGATGGGGGAAAATCACCCCTTCCGCTTACCCTCCACCATCACCCGAGTACCCCCCAGAAACCACCAGAGACCCCCCTACCCCTTCTCTTTCCACCATTTGAGGCCCGCACCCGCCGTTTAGCGGCCAGTTTTAAGAAAGCCACCCTTTCCCTGTTTTTCCAGGTTTGGGAGCAGAAAAAAAATTTTTAAAACCCAAAACCATCCCAAAGCCAAAAGCCTAAAAGCCCGGAAAATTCCCCCCGGCTTTGGCCTTGGAAATTTTTCCCTTTTTTCCGTTTTTGGTGGACACAAAAAGGGTTCCCCCACTTCAAGGCCCCCCTTGCCTTCCCCCAATACCAGATGCCGACGGGCATTTCTTAGCCAGAAAAGCCACCCAAAGGCCCGGGCCCAAACCCCACGTGTCATCTAAAGCTCCCCGGGCCTGGACTGCCTGCTGAAAAAGGTTTTAAGGTCGATTTTCGCATTTCCCCGCCGTTTGCACCCGTTTTCGTCCCGCCTGGTGCTTTGCGCGTCACCCTCGGCCCCCCCCCGTCAACCGTCTCTTTGTTTGATTGGCAACACGCTGAAATTCCACCACCCTCCACATCCCTCCAGCAAAATTTGGGGCAGCAGCGCAATGCCATTATGCAGTACAAAGGGGACACATGGCCTGCCCCAACCCGGGGGCAATTTCCGGGGTTTGGTTTGGGGCCCACCAAAGAGTGGGGGGCGGGTTTAAAGAGCCTGCCCCATCCTCCCCAGTTTTTTTTGGAAAAAGAAGCCCCCAAAAAAGGTCGGGTTCGCCCAATGCCCTTTTTCAGCAAAAAGCATTGTGGTGATCTTAGTTTCGGGAACGATCTTTTGGAACATTTCCTAAAAGCAACGGGTTCCCGCCAGCGACGGAAGAGGAGACGGACAACGTTTGGGGACCCGGAGACTTTCCTCCGTCGAATCCAAAAGGGCCCAACAGTTTCACAAATTAAAAGGGTCCTCATTAGCAGGGGTTGGGGGCCCCGGGGCAAATCAAGGGGGCGCATAAACTTCATGGTGCATCATCTCAGGCAAGCCCAGGGCTGTGTTGAAGCTGTGCCGGAGGAAGCGGAGGAGGAGGGGGGTATTCCTAAACCGCCCGTTCCCCGACCCCCACTCCCCTTGGGAAAAAAGGTTGGCGCGAATTTAAAGGGTGGAGGAGGAAGAGAGGAAGATGAGTTTGCAAAGTGCCCCTCAAACCCGAAGGTTTGGGGGAAATCAAGGCCCCATCTCCCACATGATTTGCTTTGGATCTCCATTTTTTTCCCCAAAATTTACCCTGCTTTTAAGGCCATAAAAAATGAACAACATTTTTAATTTGGGGGGGCCCCACCCTCCCTGGATCCCGGTTCAAAAAAAAAACTCAGCACTTTCCTTCCCCCCACCCGGAAATGGAGCCCTTTGTTTTTTTGACCCAACGGGAACATCTGTTGCTTCTGTTTAAAACGTTACC
Organism: Phyllomedusa bahiana; assembly: GCA_025379985.1. Classification (NCBI taxonomy): domain Eukaryota; kingdom Metazoa; phylum Chordata; class Amphibia; order Anura; family Hylidae; genus Phyllomedusa; species Phyllomedusa bahiana. Next base: position 53,441 of record JAODAL010026572.1, on the reverse strand, counting down.
GGGGCATTTAAACAGCATTAGGTCCAAGTAGGCCGTAGCGGCAGCACCCAGGAAAGGGGTGGCAAAACCCTAATGGGTACCTCTGGAAATCTTTTTTTACCACCTCCCCAAACCCGCATGCAATCAGGGCACCCCCCAAACCCCACAAAAGACCAGCTTAAGATCATGTCCCTTTCAAACTATCTCCCCGTCTAAACACCGATGTTTTTGTATGTGTTCCGCCCCAATAACTTCTGGGTATCCAAAATTTGGAAAACGAAGGGCCCCCGAGCTCCTCGCCACCCCTTAGAGCTGTTGCCCCTCCCCCCAGCGGGCCAGCGTCATATCTGACGGCCCTTCAGCACGGGCTGGGGAGTCCTTACAACAAACCCCAACCGCTTTCCCCACAGAAATGTGGATCTTTTGGCTTTCATCAAGAGAATCAGGCAGGGATCACCTGATGATGTTTTTGGGCCCCAAAATTCCCCGGGGTAACCGGGAATTAGTTTCGGGTTCTATTCAAAATTCCTCTCCAAACAAAAAAGGGGCCCTCTTGAAAATTTTTTTTTTTAAAATGACTTTTTCTTACGGGCAATTTTTTTATTCTCATTCCCAACGGGTTTCATTTTGCGGGTTTTTGCTGGGGAGGAACTGTAAAAGACAGCAATTTTTTCGTGACAAAAAATCGTATTTCCATTTACTCATTTTAATCTTTAGAATTTTCGAATTGTAAAAGGGTTTTTTTGGGGGGGTCAATTTTTTCTGGTGAAATTCGCTATAATCGCTGGCCCTTTTTGGAACAGAAATGTGGCTTCTAAGGGGCCCAATTTCCTCCATCAAAATTTTTTAAATTTAGGGGCCCTGAGTACCCATATTTAAAATTTTTTGGGGTCTTTTTTTCTTTTAGAAACAGCTATAATCTTTGGGCCTTTGGAACAGAAATTGGGCTTTTAAGTGGAAATTTCCCCTCACAATTTTTAACAGTGGCTGAAAGTCTTTTTTAAAATAATTTTTTGATCATGTTTGGCTCTGAAATGGAGCAAATTTACGGGCCCTATTATAAAAAAAAATTGTTTCTAAAGACATTTGTTTTTAAAAACAATTGTCAAAATTTGGCTAAAGGGGTCAGTTTTAAATTTTTGGGGGTTTTTTGCTGTGCCCAGGGCAGCTATACACAGGTCCTATTATAAAAAATTGATGTTTCTAACAGACATTTGTTTTTCAAAAAATTGCAAAATTGGCTCATGGGTCATTTTTTAAAATTTTTGGGGGCATTTGGCTGTGACATGCAGCAAAGACTACAGGCCCTTTTGTAAAAATGTGGTTTCTAACAAAACATTTTTTCTTTTTTTCCAATTGTCAAAAAGTGGCTCAAGGGGTGGGGCTGCCCCAGAAACGGGAATGGGTTGACACTTTTAAAATAACAAAAATTTTGGGCAAAATGACTTTTTTTTTTGCAAATCTTTAACATAGCTAGCAATCCCTGTTTGAGACAACCCTTTTAATAAAATTTTAAAAAAAGAAAACAAAAGACATGGGGGATTCCATCCTATTTTAAAAATTTTGTTTTAAAAATTTAAACACTAAAAAACTTGCGGGTCCCAAAATATCAGGAAAAAAAATTCCCCCCTAAAATTTTTTACAAGGGATTACGGGAAACTTAAACCAATGTAGGTTATTCAGGGGTACATGGAAAAGGAGCACGGACAGAAAAACAAAGGAACAGAAAACCAATTTCCCCCCAAAACATTGGGGAAAAAATGAAAAAAAAATAATGCCAAAAAAAAGGGGAAACCCGGGGGTGAAAACAGGAGCGAACCCCCAGTTTTTCCCAAGTGAAGTTTAAATTTGGGTTTCCGCACTCAACGGAGGGGCAAAGCGCTCCAGGCTTGACTTTTAAACGGGAGGAAGGCGGAGGTTTTTTCCTCACACTTCTGCTTCCCACCTGCTTCAGCCACTTTTTTCCGATTTGTTTGCGTCAAAAGGGGGAAATTTTTAAACCGTTTAATAATGAGGGGACGCCAGCCTGGCTCCACCGCCCCCCACTGAAAACCCCGGCCCCGGGCAGCTGAACCTGCGTTTTAGTAGATGAAAAGACGCTAGCCGGGGCTCCCACCGCACTCACAAAAATTCGGGGCCCTGGCAGCTGGACCTCCGTGTTAACAAAAGGCCAAAAAAGGGTTTTTGGGGAAAAAAAATTTGAACCGTTTAATTTATTGGTTTAATCACCCCCAAAGCCAGGGGGGGCAAATTCTTCCTCAACAAAAAAAGTGTTTTTTGGAAGGAAAAAGGACATTTTTATTATTTAAAGGGGTGGGGGGGGGCGAAAAACAAAACTACACGGTAAAAAATTTCCCTTTAAAAAACTGTGAGGGGTGTATGAATTGTATTTTTTAATCACACTTAAAAAAAAAGAAAAAAGAAAATTAAAGTAAAACTAAAAAATAAAACTTCCCTAAAAAAATTTCTGAAAAACCAAATGTCATTTTTCCCCCAAAAAAATATACTAAATACAGTCACTGAACAAAATTAGCATAGTGTCCTTTTGGATCTGGGGGCAATCATTTTAAAGGGTAAATCCCTGTGGTACGGGGAAACAGGAAATAGCCCAAATGTCCATTCAAAAAAATGGTGGTTTTAAAGCCCTTTTTTTTTCCGGGCCCATTTTTTTAATCTGGGGGTCATCCCGGGTTTTTGGGGGCCATGCTGGGGGCCCAGGACAGGGATAGCCCTAATTCCATTGAAACAAAAATGGGGGTTTCAAAGACTCCTTTTTGCTGAAACTTTTTTAAAACTGGGGTTTCAGGGCGGTTTTTGGGGGAAATGCTGGGAACCCCATGAAGTATATTTCCAATTTGGTTCATTTTTAAACCTAAAAAGGGGGTGAAAAAGACTTTTTTTTTCCCCCGGCACTTTTAAATCTGTGGGTCAGACAGGTTTAATGGTCATACTGCGGTACAGGACAGATATAGTTAATGTCCAGTTCAACTAAAATGGTGGTTCAAAGACTCCTTTTCCCGGAACTTTTTAATTTGGGGGTCAGACAGGTTTAATGGTCATACTGCGGTCCAGGACAGGTATAGTCAATGTCCAGTTCAACTAAAATGGTGGTTGAAAGACTCCTTTTCCCAGCACTTTTTAATCTGTGGGTCAGACAGGTTTAATGGTCATACTGCAGTACAGGACAGATATAGTTAATGTCCAATTCAACTAAAATGGTGGTTCAAAGACTCCTTTTTCTTGTACTTTTTAATCTGTGGGTCAGGCACTTTTAATGGTCATACTGTGGTACAGAACAGGTATAGTCAATGTCCAGTTCAACTAAAATGGTGGTTGAAAGACTCCTTTTTCTGGCACTTTTTAATCTGGGGTGATGCAGGTTTGGGGCTCATGCTGCATTCCAGGACAGGGATTTTCAATTTCCAATTCTAGTAAAATGATGGTTCACATCATACTGCCTTCTGGCACTTTTTTAATTTGTGGGTCATGCAGGTTTAAGGGTCATGCTGTGGTACAAGACAGGGATAGTGAATGGTCTGTGAGTTTTTTTTCTGTGGCTTTTATAACCTAAGTGTGTTGCCTAAGATGTAGCAGGTATCCATTTGACTGTTGTGGATGTTAATTCCAGCTTCTCCATTCCTTTTTGGGTGTAAGAATGAAGGTGTTGTGCCTCTCCCATAGACTTTAATGGTCATCGGCGATAATCTATTATCGACTATCGGATATCTTATTGATAATTGACGATATCAACTATCGACCCGATGATGATAGTCAACGTAATCGCTCATCACTACTCACTTTGCCTGTCACCTCAGATCCAGTTGTAACGGTCGGCAGTAGTGGATCCTCTGGACCAGTGAAAGCGATGGTATAAGCCAGGGAGCGGAATCTAAGTAGGTCCTGGTATTTACCAGAGCTCGCCGCAAAGCGAGATGGACTTGCTGCGGCGGGAGTCTACCAGGTCGCTACCCCTGATGTGACTTGCTTGCGGTGACAACCGAGGTGTAGCATGATACAAAATCGTAAGGCAAACTCGGAGTTAGGGACAGGCAGTAAGGTAAGGTCAGGACAAGCGGCAATAGTTCATGGTCGAGGGAGAGAGGCAAATGGTACGGTACACGATATAACAGATGAGACACAAGGAGCGCTTTCTCTGTAGGGAAAAAGGCACTTAACATCCGGCAAGGCGATCAGGAAGGGGCAGACTTAAATAGGGGCAGCGCGCGCGCCCCAGGGAACAAGGTCAAGCACGTCAGGAGACAGAGACATCAGCAGGAGCGCGGGCAGGTAAGTGAGTGGAAGACTGGGAAGTAGACCGAGCGCGCCTGCGACCTGACATGCGGGTCATGGCGCTGCTCGCCAGTGGGACACGGATGCGCCTGCGACCAGGGGGTGAGGGTCGCAGGGTCACCCGTGACAGTACCCCCTTTTGGCCTCCCCCTCTTTCTGGCTCGGAGGAATTTCTGGAGTACGTTATGGTCAAGAATGTTGTCTTCTGACTCCCAGGACCTTTCTTCTGGCCCAAACCCCTTCCAGTCAATGAGGAAAGGTCGCTTCCCCCTGATCATCTTCATGGTCAAAATCTCTGTTATAGAAAAGACGTTGGTGGCATTAGTCTCAGGAGTCGGAGGGGCGACCTTCCGGGAAAAACGATTCAGGACTACTGGTTTCAGGAGGGAGATATGAAACGAGTTCGGGACACGCATCGTGGGTGGAAGACGGAGCTTATATGCCACCGGGTTGTTGCATTTCAGCACCTCGAATGGCCCTAGGAAACGAGGGCCCAGTTTGTAGCTGGGGATCTTGAGACGAATATGTCTGACCAACAATCACACCTTGTCTCCAGGAGAGAAGATTGGAGAAGGTCTTCTCTTTTTATCTGCTTGTGTCTTCATATGAGCAGACGCCCCTTGCAGAGACTGGGGTGTATGATCCCAGATGGCCGTTAGGTCCCGGACCAGATCCTCCATGGCAGGAACCTCAAAGGGCACCAAGAGAGGGAGGGCGGGGATGATGACAATGGACAATGAAAAAGGGGGAGGCACCGGCAGACTCAGTGTCCAAATAATTGTATGAAAATTCTGCCCAAGGTAACAGTTTGCCCCAGTCGTCTTGACGCCCTGAAAGGAAGTGGCTGCCCAGGACATGATTAACCCTCTCCACTTGCCCATTCGTCTGTGGATGATAGGCCGAGAAATCCAATGTAATCGGTAGCTGGGAACAGGGAGAGTGCCAGAACCTCGAAACGAATTGGACCCCTCTGTCCGAGACAACATGCCGAGGAAGTCCATGCAACCGGAAAATATGTTGGAAGAAAAGACTGGCTAGATGAGGAGCAGCGGGAAGACCCAGCAGAGGGACAAAGTGGGACAATGGTGACCATCCAGACAATGGTATTACCGGAGGAAGGAGGAAGATCCATGTTAAAGTCCATAGCCATGTCCAAGGGCAATTGGGAATCGGTAGTGGCTGAAGCAAACCTGCTGGCTTGAGATGAGGTGACTTGTTACGGGCGCAGGAAGTGCAAGGTTCAACGAATTCACGAACGTCTTTAACAAGATCAGGCCAATAAAAAACAAGAGATCAGAGAACAAGATTTTTGCACCCCAGGGTGACCAGCCACTCGAGAGCAATTTCCTCATATTAGTATCCTTTTCCGTAGTGCCGGGCGCACGTATGTCTTGCCCGGAGGGATCCATTGGAGGTCTATGGGAGCAGCGAAGATCAGACGTTCAGGAGGAATAAAGTACCGAGAAAGGGGAGACTTGTCTTGTGAAAAAGACACTTTTGAAGCTTGGTATAGAGACGGTTAACACGTAAACGCCTGAGAACCTGTCACACATGGACCTGGTGCGACTCTGGATCAGGCGAAAAAATCAGGATGTCATCCAGATAGACAACCACACAGGTGTACAGGAGATATCGAAATATGTCGTTGACAAACTCCTGGAAGACTGCAGGTGCATTACAGAGTCCAAAGGGCATGACAAGGTACTCAAAGTGCCCATCGCAGGTGTTGAAGGCCATCTTCCACTCGTCTCCTTCACGAATCCGAATGAGGTTGTAGGCTCCTTGCAGGTCCAGTTTAGAAAAAATCTTGGCTCCACGGAGTCGGTCAAAGAGCTCAGTAATCAACAGCAAGGGGTACCGGTTCTTTGCGGTTATCTTGTTGAGACCGCGTTAATTGATACATGGACGTAGGGATTTTTATCACAGCCAGCACTGATTTAACAGCATTATGGGCTCCTAGGCAGAGCTGTGTGCTGGGTCCCCCAACCAACACTACCACTCACAGGACCAAATATATACATTATCGATAACAAACTACAACCTACAACACCGCCATATAGAGACCACATAGTGGTCAGACACCCGCTCAGGTCACCATCACATGGCAGTGACTACAGCACTGATCCAACACAGAATAGAAATAACCCCTGACATCAGGGACTCACAGGAGACATACTATCAGATGGCTCATTCTCTGAATCATGCTTTTTCTCTTTTCCTTTTCATCCGGCCCAGACTGCCATGACGACTACTAATTTACCACGCAAGCATCTTAGATTTCTCACTTTATCAACACTACCCTACAAATTCCTAACTCTGTTATGGGTGCCCCCCATTAAGTAAGTAGGTAGTAATGTTGCCTACCATTAAGTAAGTAGGTATCTAGAACCGCAGTAGGTAGGTATACAGATCTTTGTAGGTAAATAAGCTGCCCCATTTATGTTATAGGTGCCCTGTAGGTCATAGGCCCCCTCTAGGTCATAGCCCGGAGTAGGGTATAGACCCCAGTAGGTTATAGCCCTCTGTAGGTTAAATGTCTCCTGTAAGTTATAGGTCCAATGTAGTCTATAGGCCCCTGTATTTTAGAGGCCCCTGTAGGTTATAGGTCCCCCTTAGGCTAAAGGCCCCCTGCAGGTTATAGGCCCCCTGTAGGTATAGGACCCCGTAGGTTAAAGGTCCCCTGTAAGTTATAGGCCCCCTATAGGTGATAGACCCATGTAGGTGGTAGGCCCCCTGTAGATTATAGCCCACTGTTGATTGCAGGCCCCTGTAGGTTATAGCCCTCTGCAGGTTATATGCCCCCTGTGGTTTATAAGCCCCCTGTGGTTTATATGCCCACTGTAGGCTTTAGCCCCTGTAGGTGAAATACCCCTATAGATTATAGCCCCCTGTAGTTTATAGGACCCATGTAGGTTATAGTCCCTTGTATCTTAGAGGCCCCCTGTTGGTTATATCCATTTGTAGGTTATAGCCCCCTGTAGGTAATATGCAGCTCCTCTGACTTTGAAAAACGCTACTTACCTATCCATGCTCCCCACCAAGGACCTTGCTCCATGAGCTGTTTCCGGCATGACATCATCACGCCGCCTATGCTGGGACTTTACTCTGGGGATTTTCTAGGCCAGAAGCCTACGGGCTGTTGGCCTAAGAGATACAGTGAGGGAGGAGGCAATATCATCGCCTCCTGTGCCGCATAGACACGTGGCGGGTCCGGAACTGCACACTGATGTGCCACTCTGACCCATCACAGGAGCCAAGTCGTGCCACTGGGCATGGTAGGCGGCTGCCCGGGACGGCCCCCTTTGCTCATAGGGCTGCTGGGCAACTACCTACCCTGATCAATGGAAGACAGCCGTGATTATAGTCAAACCTTGGTACTCATTAACTAATCAGCCATTTCAAATCTCATAAAATTAGTATGCTATGAGCTGCTCGTTAATGCTTGGAGTATTGAAGGCCAATTAAAGACCTTGTACATTTATCTCAGGAGTAATATTATCAAGTAAGTGGCAGTCCTCTTGCTGAGCCATATTTGGCAGTTTATGGAATTGTATCTTAAATAGTGATGAGCGATTTGACCAATAACCTGATTCGAGTCGATTCCAGATTTTGTGGAATCATCTCCCGATGTTCGATCTTCGATTGCGATTACTCTCCGATTCCCATTAAAGTCTATGGGAGAGGAACACCAGGTTCATTTTTACACCCAAACAAGTGAGGTGAAGCTGGAATTAACATCCACAACAGTAAACTGGATACGTGGTACATCTTAGTCAAGACAATTAGGCTACAAGAGTCACAGAAAAAAATTCACAGGCTAAAATAATCCATTCCATTCAATGGCTAACCGAAAACATGAGGACGGCGTAGCCACAGCAGGTACAGCGGGGCCCCTTTGACACAAAACAAGACACCGGTATTGGAAATGGCACATGGTAACCGGCAGGAGACCCCTATCACTTTTTGCACCATGGACCAACATCTTGTCATATATGTGATGGCCGTTAGCAACGCAGAAATAAAATTGGGGGCTATTTCACCGTGGTTTGAGATAAGAAATATGAGTAATATAAATGCTGACGCGCACCCCACAACACAGGGACACCCGTAACTCACACTGTGGTACCCGCTAGCAACGCAGAAATAAAATTGGGTGCTATTTCACCATGACTTGAGAGGACAAATATGAGTAATAAATGCAGACGTGCACACCACAAGAAAGGGACACCCTAATCTCAGACTGTGGTGGATGCTGGCTACGCAGAAATAAAATTTGGTGCTACTTCACAGTGGGTTGAGAGGAAAAATATGTCTGATGCAGGATTCCCCCCCCCGCGCCAGAACCAGGCGCGCCCCTTCCTCTCCCCCACAGCTGTGCTGTTCAGAGAACTGGAGCGGTTTCCAAATCTCTAAATAATACTCACTAGAGTTCTGTAATCTTGCTGTATCATAAGCTAACTACTCTATCCAGGATCCTTTTCAGTTGTAAAAATGCTGGCAAACAATCTCTGCTCAGCTTTTTTAAAAGCTAGCAGAGAGACAGCTATCCGTTCCGTGTCTGCTCTGACTGGCTGGCTGTCAAAATAACAGGAAGCGCCGAGAATGGCGCGATTGGTATCCGCAATGTCGATTATCGATCAGATTTTAAGAAAAATAATCTCTTCATCGCGGAACCAAGATTTTAGAGAAAATCTGACTGATTTCAACTTTTTTCGATTTCATCGCTCAGTACTAATCTTAAATTACTGATCCATGTAATGTCATTTATGTCTATTAGTGTTGAGCGATTTTTATCGACAAAGTTGAAATCGGCAAGGTTTTTATGGTGATCGAAATTTCCAGATCATGCGATAATTAAGGTTAAAATCTGAGCATCATCTATTAAGATCGCGCCTTTTTCGGCGCTTCTTGTAATTTTGGCGGCCAGCAAATCAGATTACAGAATAGAGCAGGGTGAGATGGTTGCGATTGGCTGGAAAAATCACATGACCTCGTTTTACATAGAACAGCGTTTCCTGTTTCAGCCTCAGTGTCTCTCAGCGTCTCATAGGGATAGGACCTGCGCTCTGCCTGTGGCCAAACAGCTCAGCGAAATTAGTCTATTTCTGCACAGAGAAACCTCTACTATTAGCTGTGATCCTTCCAATTTAGTTATATTAGAGATTTGAAGATTTTATGTAGTTAGCTAGAGAATTTTAAAGCAGCATCTACCACTGTAAATTCATGGCGGTGGGAGCGGGGGGGGGGGGGGCCCGCGGGCGAACACAGACAAGCTCTAAAAAATAACACTGGATAAAGTTCACCAAGACTTAGTGTAGACATTGTAGTGGAATATCTTTATTATTAACAGTTTGCTATTGAAATATTTCCTGGATATTGGGCAGCCTGAACTTATATTGGATACACATCATTTCTAGTAACTGCAGGTCTCTTTGTTAGGTGCAAAACTCCACTTTTATTATCAGTATACATTTCAGATATGTTCATGTGTTCATTTTAATTTTACCCATTACACCTGTGACTGTTCATATATCCACCTTGCAGTTAAATTACAATCCAGCAATCTTTTAGTCAGCACAGGTTGTTTGTTGCCAAAAATACCGTGTATCCTACGAAAACCTCACAGTTACGTATTTTTTGACTTTTGCGCACCCAGCATTGTTCATTGACGCAGCATCCACGTAAATCTTAAAACAGCAATTCTATAGTCACCACAGGTGAATTGAAAGGTGCAAAAAATACCGTTTATTATACCAAAACATAACAGTAACGTGTTTTTTGACTTTTGCACACCCAGGTTTGTTCACTGACGCAGCTTCCACGTAAATCTTAAAACAGCAATTCTATATTCACCACAGGTGAATTGAAAGGTGCAAAAAATACCGTGTATTATACGAAAACATAACAGATACGTGTTTTTTTACTTTTGCGCACCCAGCTTTGTTCATTGACGCAGCATCCACGTAAATCTTAAAACAGCAATTCTATATTCACCACAGGTGAATTGAAAGGTTCTGTGACTTTTATAACCTAAGTGTGTTGCCTAAGATGTAGCACGTATCCATTTGACTGTTGTGGATGTTAATTTCAGCTTCTTCAGCCTTGTTTGGGTGTAATAATGAAGGTGTTGTTGCTCTCCCATAGACTTTAATGGTAATCGCTCATAATCGATGCTCACTATCGAAAAACCTTATCGATAGCGGCCGACTATCGACTATCGCTCGATCTCGATAGCCAACGCAATCGCTCAACACTAATGTCTATGTATTTTTAATTTTTATTTAGTAAAATACAACATCATTAGCGCATGTAATATAGCTTTACTGGAGGGTTGGGGGACCTTCAGCAAATTAAAGGTGTATTTCTTTGATTAGCTATAATCATGTAGGCAAAGATAAATAAAGATTATTGCCAAATACACTGCTGTTCTGATTTTAATTATCTTTAGAGCTAGAGCAGTTCTTATATCCTGCTTGTGTAAACAAGCATTCCTAGGTTACCGACTAGCTCCCTCTGCTTTAACAGGCTCTAAGGCCCTGATTGAGATGATGACGTCACTACCTGCCATATGTTATCAGCAGTACATGAGCTTGTTTATGTTTCTTACTGAGAAACTTTAAACCTTTAGAGCTTTGTAGCCTTGTTCCCTACTATTTTTACACTGCCAATATAATAACCCTCTAAAAGGCTCGGCTATTAGTAGCAGAGCTGAGAGGCCAATCACTGTTATAGACCCCCCCACACCCTAACCAGGAAGATTCAGGAACAACGAAACTGAAGCTGCTTGTGGCTCTGTGAAACAGCATGGTGAGACAACCCCATTAAACACTTTTAGATAGACTGTCAAACTTATTTGGAATCTCAAGGGCTCACAGAATCCCATGACCTACTCCTCCCAGAGTAACTCTCATTCTATCCTGTTTAAAGTACTCTGTTCCTCTGACAAGGATTGCATCCTTAAAAAGCATTGAAGATGCAACATCTGGAATGTAGTGGAAGCTAGCTCTGACTGTTTATGTTTCAATATGTTACTGACAATCCAAACTGAAGCTATAGTCCTGTGTCTATAGCTGGGTATGCATTTTAACACTTTTAATTACTTTGAATTACTGTTACCTGCCCCAGGGTACATAATACGCAGTCACTTGCTTAACTTCTGCGCACAATACTCTGTAGCTCAGCACTTGTGACTGTATTGTCAAAGACATCCCCAATGTTCCAGAAGTCACTAATGTCCCTTCCTACTCCTGAATTCTTTTGGATTCAGCTGTACCTTCAGCTGCTATTCCCTGTAATTGACAGAAATTGCATTTCTCTGCATGTCTCACTCCTTCCACAGCCTAAGTATTCCAACAGCAGACTTCTCTTCAGTCACAACTCTCTTTCATTCAGTAGGCCCAGCTACCAGTCTCAGATGTCCTCACCCCCAACCACTGTATCAGTGGCATCTCATCACATACACCTTCAATCAAAAAGACAACTTATCAGTTTCAGATTTTGTGTTTTATGGAAGTATCTCATCACGTAGGTCAGGAATACTTTATCTCGCCCATCATTATTTCTCTCATTCCAAAGCTATGCAACACACAACAAACCATTGTGGGAACCATTTTTTTTTTTCTGGACATGGTAACCCACCTCCTGAATGGTAATCTTTTACCATGCACACCAATTATGCACTGTGAGGGGCTTTCCATGAAAGTCCCTTCTCACTAACTAATGACCTCATAGTGCCAAAATAATTTCCGTGATAAAATTGTGCTTCCAGCGATAACTGTAAGTGAACATGTTATGCTTGATACATTAATAACATTGAAGGGGGTTAAGAGGATCACTAAGGAATTCCTAAGGTTAAACATTTCTGAACCAGACTGCTTAAAGAGATATATTATCCCATATGTTAGTAGCTTGAAATAATTACACAGTTAAGACTAATGTGTTGCCTTCATCTCGATATTGCACACAAATTATTGAGATACTAAAAATTTAAAATAATTGTCTCGTCAAGGGAGGTACAGTGAGCCCTGACTGGAACCCAGCCCACTGTCCCTGCCTACTTGACGTGCTGCTCTAGGCAGCAGACAGCAACTGGGCGTCAGTCCCTGCGCTGCTAGAGTGCGGGGGGGGGGCCGTCAGGAGGAAGAATAGTCAGACAGTCTGGGTCAATACCAAAATGGGAACGCCAAAGCCACAAATCAGAACCAGAGGGATAAACGTAACCAAGCTGGGGTCAAAAGCCAAATGGGAGCGAGGTACAAAATCAGAAGACAAGCCGAGGTAAGTAAACAAGCCGAAGTCAGGTACACAAGTAAACAGCACAATACAAATCACAGGAAAGCAAGGCAGCCAGGAAATTTCACAGACGCAGCACTCAGGGAGTTTAAATGTGTTTCCTGGACACTGCCCATGCAGCTGATTTGAGCGGCCTCCGGGTCCTTCCATTGGCTGGTGCGACACGCCCCCTGTGCGGAGTGGCTGGGGGTCTTTCACTCACAGAGCTGCCAGCAGCAAGTGTATCAGGATGGGGTTGCAAATCAGCTGCTGCAGCCTGTTGATCCCTGCAGCCTGAGTGCAGCCTAGCCCTGACAATAAGGTGCCGAGATGTTTCCAACTGATATATTTTTAAATTTGAAGAATAAAGTAAATTGGTCACTACTATTATTGAAAAATATATTTAACCCCTTAAAGACCAAGCAAATTTTTTTTTTCATTTTGGTCATCGTTGTATTACATGAGCCGTAACAGTAAACAGCAATTCTGCAATTTCTGCAAAGTCAGAATGTTGTAAGTCAGGGACTGGCTGTATCTAAAAAATTAAGAGATAGAAAAAGGAATGGGCTGATTTACAAATGTAGAAGAAAACCATGTACATCAGAATGAAAAGTGGAGCAGGACTAAAAGTGGGTGTAAAAAAATATTGTGCTTCTAGAACCCATAACATAATATTTTATATTTTTTTGTTTATGTTTAAATTCAAAGAAGACCAAAAACAAAAAATCAAGTATCTAAAATATAACCATTAGTATATTACTCTAAAAGCAAGATGTATATCACCTGATTCAAATCTCAAAACAATACTAACCCTACTTGGCCTAATTAGCCCTATTACCTACTTACGGGGTGAAACGCCCCTATAAGGACGGCCCGTCCTAAACCTTACACCTATTAACTTCAAAGAAGCTAAAGAGGTTTGGTAGAAAAAAGATGATGGTGAATGCCCCAATATAAAAATCCTTGTTGCATTCTACCGTTGGAAAATGCATTGGACGCATTGGTTTTCAATGAGCATTTTATGTGGATTTTAAAGTGTTTTTTTTTTTTCCCGGCAGATTCACAGTAAAAAAAACTAGTCCAATTCATCTCTATGAAATGTTGGATGCGGATCCAAAAAAACAATGTTTGGGACGTATTTTTCTTTTTGCTTGAAATACAACGGATTATTCAACATATTTGAAAAAAATGGAGATTTTGAAATCAGACCTCAAGAAAGTCCGAGTTGTGTGGACTACAACTCAAATCTTCAATTGAGATCTATGGGCATGGTTTTACAGTTGTTTTTTGATGGTTTTAAAAATCGGAATCTGAGGAAAAAAACGACTGGACATGCTTGCTGTGTAGACAGACCTTAAGGCTATGTTCACACGGCTTATTTTGGGACGGATTTCAGTCCGTAATCCGCACCGTACTGCGCGAATTATGGTTGAAATCCGTCCCAGTCATTACGGTAATCCACAGTTCTCATAGAGAACTATGAATTCCGTCTCCTCCTAATAATGTCAATTATTCAGGGAGGGATACGCGCCATGGATAATGAATGTCTATGGGGCCCGAGAGCTGCCGGCCTCCCCGCCCCGCCCCCCCCTGCACCGCAAAGGCGTAAATGGGGGCGGAATCCATCCCAGCAAATATTCCGGTGCTAAGCCGTGTGAACATAGAATGAGGGATCAGGGGCAGGCTTCATACATTTATATTGCAGATGCCCAGCTATCCGGAAATTTTGGGAGCAGGCCTTATCCCACATGGACAGTGACTTGAACATAAGTATTATCTAGTCAATAACCAGGAAATAGATTTATAGAATAGGGCCCTATCATTAGTGGAGAACATGATGTTGGTACACAAGAACATCATTAGTAAATATGGTCCCTGGATCAATGGAGGATAAGAAGTTGTTAAACACAAAAACAAGACCTTAAGTCCTAAAGGTCATGAATGTGATCTGTTGTGATTATTCTCTGGGAGGATGGTAATACAATGCTAAAATGTGGGTACATTGTAATATCTTTTTATTTAGTGAAAGAAAGGAAAAAATATCTAGTTTCTAGTTATTAATTAAAAGCAAGCTTTGCTGGATTTAAAATGGTTGTCCACTTTACATTGTTTTTATTCATTGTGTATATTGTAAACAAAATCTAAGATTGTAATACATGTATTAAAAATTATTTTATACCAATGAAGTAGACCTCTATCTAGAAAAATAAAAAATGGTACAGCCCATATTCCTGTCCCGAGTAATGGCTTCCATGGCATAATTGTATGGTCTAAATAGTCATGTGACCTTTTGGCATTCATTTAGCATAGGAGTGTACAAAATTTTTTGGTCCAATGGCCACATTGTCATATTGTACTTCTCTCAGGGGCCACAGTAAACCTTACAGGGCCATTCCCCATCTAAAACCCTTATGGCACTTCAAATACTCGAAATGGTTGAGAGGTATTGACCCAATTTAGGGACTGCCAGTGAGAAGAAAGCAGGTTCCCCTGTTTGCTACTCCAGAAAGAGAATGTGAGGCGCGAATTTATTTGAAGTTTTTTGGGGGAAGTTTTTTTCTTCACAGATATAACTGGAGAAAACAAACTACATGTATAGCCTCTTCTCCAACTCATCTTCTCCTCTTTGGAGTCTCGAATCTATCACATACATTATTTTATATCTTGTGAATCTGCCATGATTGTGTCATTCTATGAAGAAGAATTCCAGATATAATACAAAAATAGTTTTTACCGTATTGCTTTTTTAGGCTGCCTAAAATATCATGTACAGTCATATAGTGCCAGTCATACAGTGCCCATAAAAACAGTGCCAGACATACAGTGCTCACCATAAGGCCCAGTTCACACGGCTTATTGTCGGCGTAATTGCAGGGACAGATTTCACCCTGCAATTACGCCGACAGCCGTGCAGCGGGGGCGGGGGGCCGGCAGTTCGCCGGACCCATAGACTGTAATTATCTACGGTGCGTACGCGCCGTAAATAATGTGCATGTCACTTTCTCCCCGCCCGACGGATTCGCCGAGCGGGGAGGGGAGACGTAATCCATAGTTCTCTATGAGAACTGTGGATTACCGTAATGACTGAGACAGATTGGAGCCGTACTGCAGCGCATATATGGCGCGCAGTACGGCTCCAATCCGTGCCCAAATAAGCCGGGTGAACGAGGCCTAACAGTGCCAGCAATACAGTGCAGATCATAACAGTGACAGCAATACAATGCCCACCATAACAGTGCCAGACATACCGTGCTAACCATAACAATGCCAGGCATACTATGCCCACCATAACAGTGCCAGCCATGCAATGCCCACCATAACAGTGCCAGCCATACAATGCCCACCATAACAGTGACAGACATACAGTGCTAACCATAACAGTGCCAATCATACAGTGCCCACCATAACAGTGCCATTAGAGAGGCTGCATGTGCCCTCCGATCTGCATGTTGTGAACCCCTGATTTAGCAACAGGGTTATATGACATCTATGATATGGTTATTCCAACTATTTCTTCAATGCATAACTGTTCTCTCTCAAAGGGATGTTGTTAATAAATTTACAGTAAAACAAAGCAGAAAGACAAAGCAGAAAGAAGAACATGTGGCATCTTCTCCACAGACACTGACAGACATGATAAGATGCAGCTGGAGGTAGCAATACTGGAGACATTTTGCTCCTCAGTACACTACTGTTACTTGGATACCAGAACTGTTAAGTTCAAACATATATTCCATGGGACAAGAATGGGGGCTATACCATTTTTCTTTACAGGATAGGGTTCTACTGCACTGGTATAAAAGTGGTACATGAGAAAAATTTATAAAACATACAGAAAAAAAAAATGATTTCCTGTTACATAATAATAATCTTTATTTATATAGCGCCAACATATTCGACAGCACTTTACAATATAGAGGGAATAACACAGACAAGACCAGACATTACATTATTAAAAAAGCATACGGACAATGAGACACAAGTTGTGAGGGCCCTGCTCGCAAGAGCTTTACAATCTTTTATGGTAGCATGGGTGAAACAAAAGGTGACAAGACTTGGTTTACAATGGACCAGCACATGTTACATAAAGAAGGAGGGTAGTATACTTAAAATGTGGATGAACCTGCCAATCCCAACCAGACATCTATATACAGCATAAGTGCCTTGTGGGTGCCAACGTGCAGGAAGTGACGAATCTTGACCAGAATTATGGGGGGCGTTGACAATTAGGGATCTGATAGGCTTGATCCTAAGAAGATGAGTTTCTCAAGCGCAAACATAAAAAACTAGTGAGGAGCGTTGTTGGAGTGTGCCTGATCACAATAGGGGTAAACATGTCCAGAGACCTGGATGCAATACACGTGGCAAAAATCGTGGAGACGGGCATGCATAAAAAATAAAAACCTATACATAAGTGGGCAATTCCCATAAAGGTATTTTATTTCACCACACATAACACATAATAGCGTTAAAACAAAATAGACAAAGGTAAGTAAAGAATATTACCAAATACATTGCTATTCTGATTTTTTTTCCCATTTTAGAGTTGTACGATGCTTGTGTTCACAAGCTTCTCTAGGTTACCAACCAACTTTCTCTGTGCTTTCTCAGAGCTGGTCAGGATGGTTATTTAACCCCCTTCTGTGTGTTATCAGTAGAACATGAGCTTGTTAATCTAAGTTACTGGCAAATTTTAACCCTTAAGAGCTCTGCATCCTTCTGCCTAACTGTATAAACCCTTCTGTTAGCAATGTCCCTCAAACAATCTCAGCTAGGAATAGCAGAGCTGATATGCCAATCACTGCCATGAAACCACCCACAGCCTGAAAAGGAAATTGGAGAATGAAGCTGCCTGTGAATAACATCCTTTTAAAATGAGCAAAAATAACTCGTCTCATTCCAGTTTATCACCTTATGCAGCCAATAATGAATGGCCACATGTTCAGTTTTCTCTTAGTGGCTTTTTCATGAGACAAGTATAGTTACAAACAATTTCAACATTTTACAAATCATCCGCTTTGGGTCAGCTAATGCAACATTGCGTTCGCAATTACATTCTTCCTTGTCATGTTTTGCTCTAAGTGTAAATTGGGACAGAATCGACATCAAAATCATACGGCTGTGAACGGCGTCACTTTCTGATCGTTCCTTAGCTGCTGCATTAATCTTATCCTCCCAAGTGATTGACCTCTTCTGGCCTAGCAATTACTCTGCTGCAGTATGTACTCATTGATTAACCATGGGTCCTGAACTTGTACTTACTTTTTCTTATATGTCTCTTAAAGTATTAATTAACCTCTCTTGTAATCAGATATTGTTATATTTTTTCTTTACTAAGTTATGTCCTCAATATTTCAACTATCCAGATAGATGTATTACAAAGAAATGTTTCTCATAGCTACTTAACTGCACATCCCAGGCTAATGTTTCAAGCTAATGTTTAGTATTCCTCTAGTCTTTTCACATCTGCATTGCGCTAGATAATGCACACATCATGTACTTAGCATCATCCAGATAATATTGTAATGGGTTATAGGTAACACATTTGAAACAAAATTCGATTTTATTAAAACCTTTTTTGTCTGTTGAATGCTTTTCTAAATGTTAAAGGGGTTGTCCCATCTAGCCATTTTCATTCTTCGCAGCCTCTTTCTCCCACTTCCTGTACAGTCTTTGTCCAGGTCTACAGCAGTAAATATCAATCACAATGTTATGTTGTTCAACCTTATTGGATGTACTTCCAAGTTGCCATGCATAAAGGCGAACTCAGTGCCCTCTTATATTGTCCAGATAAAAAATTTCATGGCTAACACAGGTTTGCAAAAGTGCTTCAATTTACTAAAGTTTACACCCAAAAACAGTAGATAAAAATACAGCTAATAATTTTGTTGGTAAAAGTCGAGCCCTGGAGTACGCTTATCCTTCAATGAATATAAGCTATTTCATTAGTCCATAAGGTGCTTAACAAAAGCTCTACTCCTCATATAACACTTTGCTTTTGTTAAGCACTTTATGGATTTATGAAGCAACTTATCGGAGGATGAGCGTACTCCAAGACTTGGCTTTTACCAACAAAATGATTACCGTATTTTTTCGGACTATAAAACGCACTTTTTTCCTCAAAAATTTTGGGGGAAATGAGGGTGCATTTTACAATCCGAATGCGCTCTCTCGGGCTGGTAAGAGGGTGAGGAGGAGCGATGCTGTAGGAAGCCACGTAGGAGTTAATCCCTGATGCCAGCATCGCTCCTCTCCAGGCTCCTGCAAACCCAAGAGAATGCTGCAAAGCAGCGGCATGAGGCTGAACTATACAGCCGGCAGCTGCCAATAACAGCAGGGGTGACGATGGCATACCATCCAGCTGTTAACTACTTAAGATGCTGCGTAATGAGCCATCTGGCAGCTGTCTAGCTTGAATGAGGAGCGTTGCCTGGCTCACAGAGCTTTCCTCTGCCAGAAACACCTCCCCGTAATGTAATTGCAGGAGGGAGGGATCAGTTGCCATTGCAGTAGGAAGTTTCAAGAACGCTTCCGCAGTATGACATACTATGCGTCCACCATGATTACACTGTACCTGTGCGTTATAACCTACCGGTAGCCTGTAACTTACAAAAGGGCGTTATAAACCTACCGAGGACTATAACTACAAGAGTCTATAACCTACAGTCGGTAGCCTATAACCATACTATACCAACTCACTCTATTATCACAAGTGGAACTTCCTAAAATGGGGAGTCCACCGGCTCCCCTGAAGATTGGTAAATCTGCTATGGTAGGTTTGTCACTAATCTGGTAAACCACCGGCAGGGACAGTTTTAACAAGAAGCCAGATGAGGTATTATGAATTGTACCAGTCCAAGATCAAGTACTGCTGATTACTTTTCAGGATACACTCATGAGCAAGGCATATTATGGGAATTATCATCAACAGCTATATTGGGCCGCTGTTTTGGATGCTGTGATTTTTTAACAGCGCCCAATACACATCAAAACCTCACCTGAAACGCACTTCTTCAGAAGAGGACATCACTTGGTGCACAGGGACCACATCGTAGCTGGGTTCTGAAGGAAAGCCGATTAATATGGTGTTACCCAACTTGGACACTGTTAGAGATCCCAACTCCGAGTAAAACTGAAGGATAAAACAACCATTAACAGACTAACTTCGCGAGCCTAAAAGCTGGGAGTGTGGCCCACTAAAACCATCAAGACGGCAAGCTGCAATTCAAAATCTCCCTGAAGGCCACTTCCAAAAGTTAGCAAGTATGCCTATAACCTACAATGGGCATGTAACCTACAGGGGGCCTGTAACCTACAGGAGGCTATATCCTAGACGGGGCCTATAACCTACAGGGGGTTATAACCTACAGGGGCCTATCACCTAAAGGGACCTATAACCTACAGGGACCTATAACCTACAGGGGACATATGACCTATAGGGGGCCTATCACCTACAGGGGCCTTTAACCTACATGGGACTATCACTTACAGGGGCTATTACCTACAGGGGGCCTATAAACCTACAGGAGGATATAACCTACAGGGGGCCTATAACCTACAAGGGGATAGAACCTGCAGGGGGCTTATAACTTAAAAGGGGGAGCATATCTACCTACAAAGATCTTTAAACCTTCCGACTGGGGTCTAGACACTTACTTACTTAATCGTGGGCAACATTACTACCTACTTACTTAACAGGGGGCACCCATAACAGAAGAAGGAATTGGTAGGGTAGTGTTGATATCGTGAGAAGTCGAAGATTGTGTGTGTTAAATTCTACAGACATGAGTTGTGGCCAGGAAAAGTCGTCATTGTGGTCTGGCCGGATGGAAAGAAAAGGAAACAGAACGATTCAGAGAGACAACTCATCTTAGGATGGTCTCCTGTGAATCCTTAATGTCATGGGATTACATTCCTCTTCTTGTTGATCAATTCTGATTGTCACTGCCTATTGATGGTGACCTTAGCTGTATCTGACACCTTGGTCTGATGTGGTGGTGTTGTAGGTTATACATTTGTTATCGATAATGTATATATTTATTCCTGTGAGTGGTTGCGTTGGTTGGGGGGTCCAGTGCACAGCTCTGCCCAGGGGCCCATAATGCTGTTAAGACAGCCCTGGCAAACTTTGCTTGTTGACTTATTTTTTTTTTTTTCCATCAATTTTGATGATCGTTTGGTGAATACTTTTTTTGGCCACATATTTGCAACTGTCCTAGGTCTAAAACTCACTTTGTTGCCCAAAGCAACCAATCAGAGAGCCCCTTTCATTTCACATAGTTCTCTGGGAAAATTAGAGGGGCACTCTTGTTGGTTGTTATGGGCAACAAAGAGAGTTTTAGACCTAGACAGTTTTCATACATGTGGCCCTTTATGCTTATTTTCATGCATTTTTCTCAAAACTGGAAACTTCATTGTTCATTTGCAAACAGGTAATGATCCTGCACTCCTAAATTTTTGTACATAATATAACACATCGAACGGTTCATAAAAAATACAGCTGTGTGCATTTTGTGCACCTATTCCCAATTAACTCATGGGACCTTTATGACACCTTTCTAATGCACATTTTTACATGTAATACCTGAATAAACATGCATTTTGTGTATCAAAAAGAGCCCAAAATATATCATTTGAACCTGTTTTAAAGGTGATATTGCTGATTGAGGGGTTGTGAAGAACAATGACACTGTCCAAGCAGGATGTCTGGCAATAGAGCTAAATTTGTACCTAAAGGAAAAAAAACGTGCTGCCAAGACACACAGTTAGCTGCTGAGTAAGGCTATGTCTACACAGCACAGAAATACCATCTGATTTTCGCCGGTTTTAGTATTTTGAAACCGCTGATAATCCGACGGTACACTTTGCTGCATAGACAGCAATGAAAAACCTGTGTTGTATAGACTTAATTAAAAATCCTGGAGAATATGTAACATGTTGTATATTCCGCCGGATTCTGCTGGCATTTGAATTTACGGGGTCGATGGCAAATCTGAAAACTGACCACAGCTTTTGCACAAATCAACGCCAAAAAACGCGGTCTAGCAATGGCAAAATATCATTCGATTTCTGACGGTATTTTGTCATATGCTGTGTTGACCTAACTTAACTCTACCTTTAATGTAAATATACACATATGTGATCACAGACCTGAGTGGATGACACAAGGCTTCTCTCTGGTCTAAAAGGTTAAAACTTTTCTTTGTAGAAAGATAAGATCAGAGACTGAAAAACAAGATCCATTGCTTGAAACAGGACACAGCAAGTGACCACACCTGCCAAGTAAGCCCTTTTTCCAGAATCAGAGAAAAAGGTTACGGTTAGCTAAGAAGCTTGTTAAACAAGTCAGAAAAAGGAACTGATACTAACTCTAAAATTGCAGCAAAATTATTGGACAGGAAATGTATTTGGTAGTAATCTTTATTTTCTTTTTCCTACATTATTTAAACGTGTATAGAGGCAGTGAACATGAATATAACCCATTCCCTATTAGAACTATAAAGTAATTTTTATAAATATGAGTTGATACAATATGTCAATATGCCAGGGAAATATGCTCTATATAGAGCTGTCACTAAAGATAGTAGCAACATTAGAATATTTTCTGGAAACCTCACTAAAATTACAACACTTGTAAGAAGGACACCCCTCAAAACGACATGTAAAATTATGATTGAAGAAACAATTTTTATTTGAATATATGCAGCCTCTCTAATAGTGATTACTATTAACTCGACTATCGTCCATAGTCTGGTTCGATTAGTCGATAACGGCAATAATCAATAAGATATCCGATAGTCGATAATAGATCTAACGCTGATGACCATTAAAGTCTATGGGAGAGGATACAACACCTTCATATCCTAAACACCCAAACAGGGCAGGCAGAAAGCTGGAATTACATCACCCACGAAACAAGATCAAATGGCGATACTTGTGCTTATCTTAGGCAACACACTTAGGTTATAAAAGGCCACAGAAGAAATCCTCACAGACCATTCACTATCCTTACTTGCACCAAACATGACCCTTAAACCTGCATGACCCACAAATTCAAAAATGCCAAAGGCAGTAAGATTTGAACCATCATTTTTACTTGAACTGGAACTTGACTATCCCTGTCCTGAACGCAGCAGTGAGTCCCCAAACCTGCATGACCCCGATTAAAAATATCCGGAAAAATAGTGTTTTTTTGAACCACCATTTTAGTTGAACAGACATTTGCCTAAACCTGTCCTGGACCGCAGTATGACCAATTAAACCTGTCTGGACCCCAAATTAAAAAGTGCCTGGAAAAGGAAGTCTTTATGAAACACCCCTTTTAGTTGAGACTGGACATTAAACTATATCTAGCCCCAGTACCGCGTATGACCATTAAACCTGTCTGACCCACAGATAAAAGGCCGGAAAAAGAGGGTCCTTTCACCACCATTTTATTGAAGCAGAACATTGACTAGACACTGTCCTGGGTCACAACAAGCAGTGAGCCCCAAACCAGCATGAGCCCCAGATTTAAAAGTGCCAGCAAAAGGAGTCTTTGAATCACCATCTATGTTCATATGGACATAGACTTATCCCATGTCCTGGGCCTCAGCATGAGCGCCCAAACTGCATGACCCCAGATTAAAAAGTGTCCGGAAAAAGGAGTCTTCCAAC
Organism: Phyllomedusa bahiana; assembly: GCA_025379985.1. NCBI lineage: Eukaryota > Metazoa > Chordata > Amphibia > Anura > Hylidae > Phyllomedusa > Phyllomedusa bahiana. The sequence goes on along the minus strand of JAODAL010026572.1, from coordinate 30,245 downwards.
CACCAATTCTTTTAGTTTCACTGGTCATAGAACAATACCTGTCCTGGGCCACAGCATGAGCCCCAAACCATGCATAGACCCCAGATTAAAAGTGCGAAAAAAAGGAGTCTTACAGCCCACCATTTATTAAGTTGTACTAGACATGACAATGACCCTGTCCTGTTACCACAGCATGACGCCTACACCTGTCTGACCCACCGATTAAAATGCCTAAAAAAGGATCCTTTGAGAACCACGCATTTATATGGAACTAGGACAATGACTTATACCTGTCCTGGGCCACAAACATAGCCCCAACACCTGCAGACACTCCCACATATAAACAAAAGTGCCGCTACAAAGGATCATTTGGAAACACCATTTTATTGATCTGGACATTGACTATATCTGCTCCTGTACCGCAGAATTTACCATTAAACCTGTCTGACCTCCACAGATTTAAAAGTTCCGGAAATATGGATTCTTTCAAACCACCAATTTAGTTTCACTTGACATTGAGTGACTAAACCTTTTTCCTGGACCACAGTATACGCATACAATACTCTGTCGATGGACCCACAGATTAAAAAGTGCCGGGAAAAAGAGTCTTTGAACCACCATTTTTAGTATCAACTGGCCATATACTATCCCTTCCTTGAGCCACAGCATGAGCCCCAAACCTGCCATGAACCCCAGATTAAAAAGTGCCGGAAAAAGGATCTTCACACACATTTAGTTTCACTGGACATCGACTATATCCTGCCTGTACCACAGCATTACCCCTAAACCTTTTACCCACAGATCACAAAGTGGCATTAATCTAATTAGAACAGTGGACTGTTCATATTACATTTATATATTTATTGGTAACTGACCTTTGTTAATAAGAATATATTTAGGAAGTTTTATTATATAGTTTAACAATTAATAACCATTAGTGCTTTCTATATTCAGAGTGATAACATACAACATACACACCACCCTGCAAGTTTTTTAAAGGTATTGTTTTACAACGTGTAGATGTGTTAATTCTTCCCGCACACCCCTAACGTAATAAAAATGTTCCTAATCGATGTCCCAAAAACACTTCTAAGTTGAGAAAACATTTGCCCTCCCTGCGTCTGAGACTGTGATGTCAGCCAATCAATTTAATGGTTTCATTTTTCCTCCAATCCTTCATTCATATTCTAGGACAGACTCCCCTGGAGATCAATGATGTGACCCCATAGTGACCTCCAGCCCCATAAAATTGTTAAAAAGCCTTCAATAGTGCAATTTGTGTCCAGCCTTGGGCCCTTTTTGACACTACTTAACCTCAACAGAAATCACCTTTTTCTAAATTCTGATTTTTTTAGAGAAATTTTTTAAGCTCTCCTGATATGCCCCTAACGTGAGAAGCCAGTGCTGGCGCCGCGTCAGCCATCTGTAACACACTGGAAGGTCCACTAGCCAGGGCCCGAACATTACAGTGGGTGCGGTGAGAGCCCAGGCTAGCGTCTGTACATCAATATAAACACGTGAGGTCCAGCTCCAGGGCTAACTTACAGTGTGTGCGGCTGAGAGCCCAGGCTACGTCTGTCATCTATTAACATGCAGTTCACTCATGGGCCCGAAGTTACAGTGGGTGCGGTGAGAGCCCAGCTGGCCGTTCCGCATCTATTAACACAGTAAAAATGCCCTTATGACAAAGCAAACGAAAACAGTCGTGCTAAAGCAGAGTACGGAAGGTGTTGAGTAGACCTCCAGCCTTCCTCAGTAACACAGACAAGACCTGAGAAGCCTGCCCCCTCCGTATGAGTCGACCAAATGATCTTCACTTGAAATACCTGGTGGTTAAAGCGCTCCTGTTTCTCACCCAGGTGGCCCTATTTCTAGGCATTCTTTTCTCATTTTACTCAACGTGTGGAGGAAATTGTCTCTAGTTCTTTGTTCACTGGTCCGTGCTACCATACTTCCATGTCCTCTGAAAAACCTACATCTGGTTCCAAGTCTTCTGTACCTCCCTTACAAATTCATAGGAATATTTTAACCCAACTAAATTTTGTACATGCAAGTTTTTTATAGTTTAATTTCTTCTAGAAATCAAATTTTTAAAATATGATGGAATCCACCATGTCTTTGTTGTTAATTTTATCTTATTGTATTAAATGGGTTGTCTCAATACAGGTATTCTAGCTATGTTAAAGATCTTGCAAAAACAAGTCATTTTTGGCAATTGGGTCCATTAACAGTGTCTACCTATTTCTGTTTGTGAAAGACATCCTCCCCATAAATTTCAAAACATCTACCTTGAGCCACTGTTGACTATTGTGAAGAACAAATGTCTGTTAGAAACCACATTTTTTACAATAGACCTGTAGTCTAGCTGTATTTCACAGCAAAATGTCCCTAAAAATTCAAAACATGACCCATGATCCTACTTTTGACAATTGTGCGAAGAACAATTGTGACTGTTAGAAACAACATTATTTTTATAAGGAGAACCTGTAGTATCCGCTGCATGTTCACAGTCAAAATGCCCCCAAAAATTCAAAGCATGAACCCTTGACCACTTTTGACAATTGTGAAGAAAAAAAACAAAAATTGTCAGTAGAAAAAACATTTTATTTATAATAGGACCTGTAGTAAAAAGCTGCATATCAACAGCAAAATGCCCCCAAAAAATTCAAAGCATGACCCTTGACCACTTTTGAACAATTGTGAAGAACAAAAGTTCCCTGTCAGAAAGACAACGCTTTTAAGTTTATAATAGTACACTGTATGTGATTGCTACAAAAATCACATAAAAAAAATGCCCCCAAAAGATTCAAAGCGATGACCCTTGGAGCCACTTTTGACAATGTGAAGAACAAAAGTCTAGTTAGGAAACAACCTTTTAAGAATAGGATCCTTAGTTTGCCTGCATTCAAAGGCAGGCATGACCCCAAAAATTATAAAAATGGACTTCTCAGCCATCTGTTATAAAACATTGTTGAGGGAAAAATGACACATAAAGGCCCATTATCTGTTCCAAAGGCCATGATTATATCTGTATGCTCACAGCAACAATGACCCCAAAAATTAATAAATAGACTTCTCAGCCACTATTAAAAAGGGTGTGAATGGAGAAAGTACCACTTCTAAAGCCAACATATTCTGTATCCCCCAAACCCCCCCCACCAAAAGGACCATAATTATAGCTGTATCTCACAGCAACATACCCCCAAAAATTATAAATACTGACTTCTATTCTCACCCACTATAAAAAATTGTGATAGAGAAATGCCACTTAGGAGGCCACATTTTCTGTTCCAAAGGACCATAAATTATAGCTGTATCTCACAGCAACATGACCTCAAAACCATTGACATTGATGAAAACTTCTAAGATAAAGTAGAGTAATGGAATACGGTATTGTCATGAAACCATGCTGTCTTTACAGTCTCCTCCACAGCCAAAACCAAAAATTGAACAGTTAGGGGAAAAGAGAATAAAAATTGCAGTAAGAAAATATCATTTTCTAAAAAAAAGTTTTCAAGAGGACCATATTCTGTATTGAAGTAGGAATGTGAAGTAGACTCGGCCAACTATATGTGACCTCAGGCAATTGGGCCAAACAACATCAATCATAGATCCATCGCCGATTCATCTTGAGGAAAGTCCTAAACAGCTCCACATTATCCGTGAGAAAAGCCGGATCGTTTGTCTGTAAATGACTCCTCAGCTGTGCTTGAAGGTCCGCTCAGATATGACCTTCTGCTATGTCAGACTACAACACCTCCTAGGCATGAGCGAGCCCAGCACGTGGCCATTCATCCATTTATGGATACCCCCGAAGTCTAATTGGTCCCGAACACATACAAAAACATCGGTGATTGAGAACGCAGTAGTCGTGAGGCAACCATGATCTAACTGGTCTCTGTGTGTATTGGAGATGTAGGTGCCCTGCATTGCATGCGTTGGTGAGGTGGTAAATAAAGCGATTTGCCAAGGTCACCCAATAGGCTACCTGCCACCCTGCCTAATGCTGCTGTCTTGCTGCGGCTAGCTTGGGCACTCTACTGCTATCACGTCCCGCTGACGTTGTTCCACCATGGACATATTGACAGAACGTGAAGACAGACGCAACAGATGTCTCCAGTTGAATCATTCAGCAAGGTCTCATTTCCTGCATTTTACTCTCAATTAGGGTGGGTGGAAGGAAAGTGCTGGGTTTTGTGTTTTTGTAACCGGGATTCCTAGGAGAGAGGTGCCACCCCATTAACTGATTGTTCATATTATGATGGCTCTTAAATGCGAGTATCATGTTTGGAAGGAAATGGAGCATCCGAGCACTCAAGTGAGAGATGAGCCATGATTTCCCAAGCCTCTAGGTCGAGGGGCACTAACAAACTCATCTCCTCATCTTTCTCCCGCTCCGTCAAATCCGGTGCCAATACTCTCTTTCCACGGCAAGGGACGTCGCGGATCGTCTGTGTATCCTAGGAAATACCATCCACCTACCGCTTCCTCCGGCACAGCTTCAACACAGCCCAGACTTGCCTCAGATAGATGCACCTGATGACTGATGCGCCGCTTTTGGACACTTGCTCTGAAACCACTGGCCTAATGAGAAGACCGATAAAATGAGAAACTGTCGTGCCTTGTGGATTCGACGGGAGAAAGCTCCGTGCGTCCCATCTGTGTCCCGTTCTCCTCCACCGTTCGCTGGCTGGACCTGATGTTTCAGAGTGTCCCAACGAATCGTTAAACTCCAGAACTAAGATCACCACAATGCTCATGCGACAAGGGCATCAGTCCCGCAACTGACCATTTTCGTGGCTTCTTCCAAAAACTGGCAAGGATGTGGCAGAGCTCTTCATTCACCTGCCTCCACTCTAGGTGGCTCAAACACCCCGATTCCGCACGCTGCTTGTCAGGCCATGTGTCCACTTCGTACAGCGAAATGGCACATTGCCGCTAAACTCCACACAATCGCAGTAGCGAAGTGAGGAGGGTGGAATTCCATTGCGTGTATGCAACGTCAACAATGAGACGGTTGATGGAAGGCACGAGCTAACGCTGCAACGCAGCCACCGGTACCGAAGCAGGGTGTGAACGCCGAAGTTGCGAACTCAGAACCCGAGCCTTCCTCCAGCAGGCAGTCCAGACCGGAGTAGCGCTTTAAAAATTTCTTGGACGAGCGTATGTTCACTTGACATGTGCCAGCAAGGGGTGTGCACCAGCCAATCCAGATCATTAATGGCTGGCCAGCAGATTTCGACTCAGTTAACTGACACACCACCTGCCTGGCAGCAAGGTTTCTTGTCACCCACCCCGTCTCGGTCTCGTTGCGGAGCCCTGACCTTTGTGGACGGTCTCCAAGACAGATTAATTTCAACAACGAGCCTGGTTATCCCTCCTGCCTTGATGCACCAAGGACCCTGGGAGGAAGAGCCCAGCACCATCTCCTGCGGTTTGAAGAGCGTGCGCCCGAGCCCTGAGAGCCCACCGTCCACCCCCAGAGACATCCACCAGCTCACCTCGGTAGCTTTCACAGAAATATAGCGCCGTTGCCGTGCTTACTAGTCCATGTGTCGGTGGTTGAGATGGACTTTTTCCGGACATCAGATGCAGACAACGCGCTGAAATTTTAGATGAGACACTTGGCTTGGCCAGGTCAGGGACGCTTTCTGATACAAGAAATGCCAGCTCGCCAATCTGGTATTGGGGCAGCAAGGTCCATTGACTGGTGGAACTCATCTGTGTCCACCAGACGGAAATGGAGCAACATTTCCAGGCCATAAGCCGGGCAATGCCGACATCGGGCTTTTGGCTTTGGGATGGTTGGGTTAAAGTGTTTCTTCGCCCCCAAAAACCCGGAAGACAGAAGGCTGGCTGCCGACTGGCCGCGTAGGGCTTTGGGGGGTCGTCAAACGGGCGGGAGGAGAAGGGGTGAGGGGTCTCGGGGGTAAGATTCTTGCCTCTACTTATGCGTTTAGGGAAAAGGGGCATATGACTCGCGGGTGAATAAATGCTTGCTCAAAGAAGCCAGGGTTTAGATCCTGGGCCTTCTTTACGGGGGATAAGCGGGAACGGGGTTTCCCCTGAACGTGGCTGGCGGAATCATATCACGGGCTTCTGGACCGCCCCCCCTTTTTGAGGGGGGACCCATACGACACTACCCCATCGTCTTCCCCCGTCCATGAGAAGCGCTCGCAACAAATTTTGTGGAAAAGACCACGAGGTCCCAATGGTTTATCATCATCAACAAGGGGGACTCGCTCCGACATTCTGCATCCCGGAGCTGCGGGGTCAAGCAAGAGGGACTGCAAGCATTGCCAACCCCCCCGGGATTTTTGCAGAATGGGGTTTTCCCTTTCTCCCCCCCTAAAGGCGCAGTAACTGGGCATCAACAGAAAAAATCATCCTCTTTGGCCTCTTTAAATCTTTTAACTTTCCCCTTCGACCCCAACCCAAACATTTTGAAAACAAAGAGGTCTTCAAAAATGGTTTAATCCACAGGGGTTTGGGTACACATTTGGGACATTTGGCTCCCCTTTCGCTTCATGTTTGGAGGGATCTTGAGATGCTGATACGGCCCCCAAATTTTTGGGGCCGGACGGGGAGACAAATGGGGAAAAGACTGCTGGATGCAGGTTTTGCATTAACCACTGAAAAACCGGGTTTGGGGCGACGGCAGTTTCGCCCAGATTCACAGGCCCTAAACCCACCATGACATCCGTCGGCCCCTGAAAACCTGAAATTTCCGTTTGTTTTCTGTTTTTCCCCCCAGAAACGGAAGGAGCATTTTTCTCCCCGGTACCTCTACCCCAAAGTCCTACCCCCCCCTTTTGCTCCCCTTTCCCCACCGCATTTCCCTCCATTTCCCGAAAAAAAAATTTGAAAAGGGAAGGGAAAAGATTTTTTGGGAAAGACTCTTTTTAAAAAAAGGGGAAAAACAAAAGCTATTTAAAAATTTCCCTCAAATAAAAAAAAATTTGGGCTTGTATTAAAATTTTTAAACTGCAATTGGGCTCTATCAACAAATCTGGAATTTGGCAAAAGTGCAAAAAAAAACGTATCTGAAATGTATAGGGATAAAAAAAAGGTTTTTTTTTGAGACCTATCAACCTGGGGTGACTACAAAATTTGCTGGTTTAAAAATTTAACTGAAAGGGTGGCCTATCAACAAATCTGGAATTGGGCAAAAGTGCAAAAAACACAAAATTCTAAAATTATACGGATAATAAAAGGAAATTTTTGGCACCTATAAAATTCCCCTTTTGGGGTTTGTTTACACAATTCCCAGGATTAAAAATTTAACTGAAATTTTTGGCTCTATAAACAAATTTTGGACGGGCAAAATTGAAAAAAACACATACCCTGAAATGTATAGGGATAAAAAAAAGGTTTTTTTTGGCACCCCCCTATCAATTCACCTGGGGTGACTACAAAAATTTCCCGGTTAAAATTAAACTGCAAGGTGGCTCTTTTAACAAATCGGGGACCTGGGAAAAAGTGCACAAAACACATTCTGAAATGTAAAACGGAAAAAAAAAAATATTTTTGGCACCTATCAATTCCCCCTTGGGGGGCTACACAATTTTTGGAAAAAAAATTAACTGAAAAGGGGGCCCTCTATAAACAAACTGGCCTGCGAAAAAAATGAAAAAAACCCCGAAACTGAAATGAAATAAAAGGAAAAAAAGGTTTTTTTTTTGCACCTATCAATTCACCTTTGGTGACAAACAAAATTTGGGGGGGAAATAAAATTTTTAAAAACTGAAAGGAGGCTCAAATAAACCCAAAATCTGGATTTGGGGCAAAAGTGAAAAAAACCAATATCTGAAATGTATCCCGGATAATAAAAGGTTTTTTTTGGCACCAATCAATTCCCTGTGGTGTTTTACACAATTGCTGGATTCAAATTTAACGCAAGGGGGTCTATCAACAAATCGGGACGGGGAAAAAATTTGCAAAAAAACACATACGGGAAATGAATACGGAAAAAAAAAAAGGTATTTTTGGCACCAAACAATTCACCTGGGGTTACAAAATTTGTTTTAAAAGGGTTAACTGAAAGGGTGGCCAAATGAACAAAGTTTCCTGCGCCAAAATGAAAAAAACACGTATCAAAAAAGAAAAACGGAAAAAAAAGGAATTTTTTTGCCCTATCAATTCCCCCTGTTTGACTACACAATTGTTGGTTTTCAAATTTAACTGAAAGGGAGGCCTCTATCAACAAATCGGGAAACTGGGCAAAAGTGAAAAAAACCACGTATCTTAAATGTAAAAGGGAAAATAAAAAAGGGAAATTTTTTGGCACCTATAAAATTCACCTGTGGTGACTACACAATTGCGGTGTTTAAAAAAATTTTAACTGAAAGGGGGGGGCCTCAATAACAAACGGGACGGGTCAAAAGGCAAAAAAACACCATTTTGAAATGTAAAACGGATAATAAAAGGTATTTTTGGCACCTATCAACCTGTGGGACTACACAATTGCGGGAAATTAAATTTTTAACCCTGAAAATTCGGCTCTTTTAAACAAATCGGGGCCCGGGGCCAAAATGCAAAAAACCCCAAACTAAAAAGGGTTAAAAAACGGATAAAAAAAGGTTTATTTTTTGCCCCAAATTAATTCACCTGTGGTGACTAAAAAAAGGGCGGTTTAAAAATTTTAAAACTGAAAGGGTTTTCCCTCTATCAACAAATCGGGACGGGGAAAAAGGGCAAAAAAAAACTATCTAAAAATGTTCCCGGGAAAATTTAAAAGGTATTTTTTTTTCCCAAACAACCTGTGGGGGACAAAACCTTTTCGGTTTAAAATTTTAAACTGAAAGGGTTTTAAACCTCAATAAAACAAAGCAAACGGGGGGCAAAATTTTGAAAAAGAACCCCTATCGGGAAATGTAACTGAAATCAAAGGGGAAATTTTTCCCACCAAAACCAAAAAACCCTTTGCATTTTTTTAAAAAGATCCTGAATCCTAATATAAGTTAAAGGCTGCCCAAAAACAAGAAAAATTTTTCCCAACATAAACTTTAAAAAATAAAGCTTTTGGGCAATCCCAATTTCCTTGCAATAAACAATATCCAGTATTTTTTAAAGAGTTTTCCTTTCTGGTTCCGCCCAAAATCCGCTTTCCCCCGCCCCCCCTTCCGGTCCCCCCCGTGACTTTACACGGTAGATGCCCCCTTTTAAAAAAATTCTCACCAAAACTACCTAAAATTTTAAAATTCTCTGATCTAACTGATTTTAACTAAGGATCACAGCTAAAAGTAGAGCTGTCTCGGTGAAAAAAGAAAAAATTTTTCCGCTGAGCTTTTTTGCACAGGGGCAAGCGCACGTCCAACAGCTTTGAGAAAAACTGACACCCCCTATCATGTACAAAAGGGGCGTTCAATGTAAAAAAAGGGTCATGTGTTTTTTTCCCCAAATCGAAACCATACACATCCCAGCCCAAGCCCTGCAACAAAACAACCCCCCCTGCTCTTTTCGAAAGGGCTAAATTTGCTTGCCCCAAAAATTACGGGAAGCGCCGAAAATGGCCGCTATATTAAAAATTTTTCACAGTTTTTAACCAAAATTTAATCGCTGAATCTAAAAAACCCCGATCAACAAAAACCCCGTGCCAAAATTTTCAACTTTGTCATAAAAATCGCTCAACACTACTCTTTTTTAACCCAAAACCCAAAATTTGCCGGCACCCTTTTTTTTGACCTCTATGACAGAGCCCCATCTTTCGAATCTGACATGTGTCAATTTATGTGGGAATAACAGTTTGATACTTTTACCTATTTTATCTATGTGATTCAGACACTTTCTTCTCATTGTACATTGTGCTTTAAGTCAGAAATACAGTTTGGTGCACAAAATACCTATTTATTTGTAAAAAATAACAAAATGTTGTGAAAATTTGGAAAAATTTGCCATTTTCAAAGTTCCAATATTTCTGTTTGTAAGATGGATAGTTATACCACACAAAATAGTTTACAACATATGTCTTCTTTATGTTGGCATTTTTAAATGACTTTTTATATTTTTAAAAAATTATGGGGCTTAGAAATTTTGTAGCAATTTTTCAAATTTTCAAGAACACTTGCTAAACAGATTATTTTTAGGGACCAATCCAGTTACTGAAAGGGCTTTGAGGAGCTTGTATGTTAGATACCAAAATAAATTACTCTATTTACGAAACTGCACCCCTTAAAGTATTCAAAACCAGAAGTTTGTTAACCCTATAGGTGTTTCACAGGAAGTGAAATGTCAAAATGTCACTTTTTTTAGTAGATTTTCAATATTAATCTGTTATTAACTGGAACACAGTAGATTTTACCAGGGAAATGCAACTCAATATTGATTCCCCAATTCTACTTTTTTTATAGATATCACATATGTGACTCTAGTGCGCTATTTGTCTCAACTACAAGCCTCAGTTGGGAAATCCCTGCGTTTTTGAAGTCTAAATTTTTAAAAAGATTATTTCAGGTTTGTGGTGCTAAAACTTAATACAAAGCCCTAAAAAGATCTCATTTTGGAAACTACACCCCTTAAGGAACACATTCAGGGGTCTAGTTAGTATATTGACCCCACAGGTGAAAATGAAAAATTAATTTTTTTTCCAATTACATGCAGTTTTAGTTCAATATATTTTATTTTCATAGGATTCCTGGAAAAAAAAAAACTCCAAAATTTGTTACAAAATTTCTTCCAAGTTTGGCATATCCCCCCTTTGGGTATACCCCGTTTTTTTAGTGCATAACAAGGTCTATAAGGGAAAAGTCTATTTCCTAGGGGAAAACCAGATTTTGGGGGTCCCAGTTGCATTTACAAACTCCTAAAGTACCATCCCGATTAAACTTTCCGACATAAAACCCCTTCGGGGAAATTTCAAATATGGGGTGTATTGAAAACATTTTTTGGGCACACAGGTGTTTTACAATATTTTTAGCATTAGGCCTATAAGAATGAAAAAGGCAAACAATTCCGCCATTGTTTTTTGGGTTTCATTTTCACAACATTCACTGTGCAGTATAAATGACATGACACATTTACTACCCAGGAACGTACCATTACAACAATAAAAATTTAATGAAGATTTTTAAGTTTTATTACTTTTACACAATAGAAATGCTTTTGTAAAAAATTGGATTATTTATGTCATCATATCCTGACAGCCATAGCTTTTTATTTTTCTGTACATGGAGTTGATGAGGGGCTTGTTTTTTCGGGATACGCTTGTTTTCATTGGTACCATTTGGAAGAACATATGGCTTCTTGATCGCCTTTTTAATCCATTTTTTGCAAGGCAGAATGAAAAAAAATCCTGGTAGTGCTATTTAAAATTTGCAGCACTCACGGCATGTACATGAATGACATGAATATCACCAAAATCAAAATGGGAACCTATTCACTCTATGCGATTTTTTGGGCCTTTCCTTCCCCGGAGGAACAAGCAAGAGATTCTCTGTACAAGACTTGCAGTGAGGTAGCGGTCCTCCATCCACTTCTGTTGGACATCCATGTTGGAGAGTTGTGCCTCTGGTTTTAATTGCACAACTAAATCAGGTGAGCGCTTTTAACTAGCGTTGGTTTAGATTTTTTCTCAAAGGTTTTTTCACGAGAACGCCCTTTCTCGTCTCCTTTTTTCTTTCAAATTTTTTCTATCAGTATACATGATATGTTAGTTTTACTCTGTGGGGCAATACAATTACACTGATGTCTAATTTATATAACTTTTTTTTATCTGATACTATTTTATAAAAAATTAAACAATGTTTATGCATTGCTGTTTTCGCATAGTAATAACTTTATAATTTTTTTTATTTACGACTGGTAAGGGGCTTTTTTTTTTGGGGAGAACTGATATTTTTTACTGCATCACTCGGGTTTTTAACTTTCAATCATTTTTTATTCCATTTTATGTGCAGTAGAATGAAAAAAACAAAGAACAAATGTGTCATTTTTGGTTTTATGGCGCTCATTGTGCGGGGAAAAAATCCATACAAATGTAAGGGGAGCTATTACATGTGCGCCAAATATGATACCAAATATGTGTATTTTTTATCTTATTTGGGGTGATTGACATTTGTAGTGGGAAAAGGGTGGTATGCATATTTTACTTTATTTTGTTTTTTTATGTTGTTTTTTAAATTTTTTTTTTTAAAAACTTTTTTTTTCATTTTGACACTTGTTTTTATTTGTCCACATAGGGGACTTGACTTAGCTATCTCATGATCACTACCGCAATACATAGCATCATGGTGATTGTCAATCAAAAATGTGATGATGTCTCAGACAGCCCAAAAACATTTGCTATACTTCTGGGTTGCCATGTAAGCCATCAGTATCCCACAACCATGCTGCAGGGTGCCGATGGAGACAGAAGGAGGTTCCCTCTTTTTGTCTTTCCCTTAGCTGCCGTGGTCGCAACTGACCACGGAATCCAAGGTGTTAATCGGCTGCATCTGGAGTAAGCTCCAGTCCCAGATGACAGCTCATGATAAACTGTTGTATACATCTGACTTCATGTGCTGTTTGTGCAGGCTCTGCTTGTGAGCCTGCACAATATCCTGCACATACCGGTGTGCATGATTGCAGTAATTGACTCACAATCAGGACATGCTGGTATATCTTTTTGCATGAAGGGGTCAAAAGTCCACTGTTTGCACAAACAGTGGGGGTAAAACAATACTTCAACACATAATGCTTCTTAATGCCAGTACTTAGTTTAAGTTCTGCTCTTAGACTTTGCTATGCTGGTTGAAGTCTACAATGCTTGAACTTCAGCTGATTACTTTAAACACCTGAGCTATCTGAGCTCAGAAAAAAAAATGGCCATGTGCAGTTGGGAATAGAGGCAGGATAATAAAAGACCCATAGCTCACCTGATAAACTCCCTGCCATTCCAGTGCCAGGGCTGCCTACTAGTCTTTGTTTGCTGAGCTCCAGAGGTAACATGCCCAACTATCAATGTAACCACTGCAGCCAGTTATTGGCATGTTGTACTGCTGAGACAAGTGATTGATTGCAATGGTCATATGGGTATTCAGGCATGATTTATATGCAGAAACAAAGAATGTTACTATACTGATGATACACTTAACTACCCACGTAACTTCTACAGCTAGTAACTGGCTTTGTTCAAATGACGAGTAGCCTCCGGCTTCTGCCACCAAATAAAGCTTTTCAAAAAATGATCGTCCAAAAATGCTCCTCCCCACAGACACATCAGCATAAATATATCAGGGGCGAATCTCTAAGGGCTTAGTCAGAGCGTACCAAGGTCGTGCTACCGGGCCCTAGAGCCTCAGGTGGCCCAAAAGCCCCTTTACTTGCATGAGGAGAGTACCAAAAATAAGTAGTAATGGCACAATTATGTGTAGGCGGGCCCCCCTTATATGGATTTTGCACTGGGGCCCCGATGCTTGAAGTTATGGCTCTGCATAAAAGAATGGACCTCTCACCTTTGTTTGCTGGGGAATTGAGACATTTAACTCACCCTGTATAAGATTTTTATGTCCTAAACTAATTTCTTCGGTTACACCTTAATTTTCTCGTATATTTCATATTTCTTAAAAAAGTATATCTTTACTGTTAAATACACTAAAGATTGTAATAGTATACTTTTTAAATATTATATAAAATGCATTGTATACTTATCTTTTTTATAAATATTTATCCAATTTTTTTTTTTACCTTTTGCGCTTTTTCATCTTAGTGTGCTAGTGACTTGTTTCTGTGAAGGATATGTCGGCTTCAACCGAAAGGACAAAAATGGTACACTTTTTACTTCTCTTAGGGTATCCTCTCGTGATGCCTCACTTTTTAACAAAGTTGCCAATAATAGTTCTTTTGTCTTTCCTGTTCCACCATTCTGTATGCGGATCATAGTGTTTGATATAGGCGTTAGCTTAATCTAGACCCAGCATGTTCATTGAGAAGGAGCGATTTCCGTATTTCGAACTTTATATTGTCATAGGAATATGCTTCTCAAAAAACTGTGGAACCGCCCAAAAGCACAAACTGTATCCCAAAACATACACTTAATAACAAAAAAAACTATACATGTAAACACAATAATGTACAAAGCGCTTGCACAACCACTCCACTTCCTTACTCAACCCACCTAAAACCATGTCTGACTACAACCCCTAATAACACGTTCCACTTTATAGGTTTCCACACACCGCAACGACAACCACCTGTCGCACTGCTCGTTCCCACTTACATTTCTAATCAGCCAATCACATGCCGGCAACTCAGTGCATTTAGGCATGTAGACAATGGTCAGACATCTCCTGCAGTTCAAACCCGAGCATCAGTAAGGAAGAAATAAGTTGATTTGAGTGCCTTTGAACGTGGCATTGGTTGTTGGTGCCAGAAGGCTGGTCTGAGTATTTTCAGAAACTGCTGATCTCCTTGGGATTTTCACCACCAACCATCTCTAAGTGTTTTACTCAAGAATGGCCGAACACCAAGAACAACTAACCACTCCAGTGAGTCAGTCGGCCAGTCTCCTGTGGGCGGAACATGCCAATTGATGCCAGACAGGTACAAAAGGAGAATGGCGCTAGACGGGTTCGAGACTGATATAGAACAGGCAACATATGACTACTCAAATATAAATAGCCACCCGTTACACATCCACTGTTCAGGCAGAAGAGCATCCTCTGCAACGCAACACACAGTAGCGAACTTTGAGGCAGATGGGCCTACCACAACAGCAAGACCACACACAGGAGTTGCGCCAACTCCTACTCAGCTAAGAACAGGAAACTGAGGCTAACCAATTTGCCAACAGCTCATCGAAAACAGACAGTAGACAAGATATGGAAAAACGATGCCTGGTCTGATTAGATGACAGATCTCGATTTCTGCTGCAACAAATTCGCGGAATGAGTAGCGTCATAATTTGGTCAGGCAACACCAAGAAAGCATGGATTCCACTCCTGCTTTGCGTACTCAACGTTTCAGCCTGGTGGTGGGGGTGTCATGGTGTGGGGAAAATTTTCCCTTGGCACTCTTTTGGGCACCCTTGGTAACCATTGAGCATTCGTTGCAGACGCCCATCTGTAAATGAAATTCTATGCACACGACGAATAGAGGACAGTATACATTTTCTACGAAAGCAAAAAGGGGGTCCATAAACCCGTATACTAGCATGGTAAGATACCTAAAACAGAGGGCCAGGTAGTGTATATATGCGATGTGTCATAAGATACATTACTGATGTGCGGGTTAGTTAGACATATAAACATTAAAAGCTTCCTTAAATTTCATTTTCTTTTAAAATTCTTTATGTTAAGGGTGCTGTCTGCCAAAAAGCATGGGCACAAAAACTAACTGTAAATAACACATATTTGCATAGAATGCAATACTATACAATGTGTAGCCCTGAATGCAAGTTAAACCTTACCAGCGATGCTTACTGTAGGTTCTTGATGCGAGAGAATAGTTCTACATGTCTTTCATCTACATGTGTCCACAGAAAATGACTGCAGATGAAGATTACTCTATGATGTTAGCAGGTCATGAGATATGGCAATGGCATCTTTATTGGGACAAAGTTAACATAACATGTGCTAACTAGAAGAGTGTCCAAACAACCACTAGATGGAGCTATTACAACTGAAACCCAGAAATACACTATACAAATACAAAGAACATTAGAAACATAGCCAAGGTGCAGGCTCGGACTGGGCCGCCGGGGGACCGGGGAATCCCCCGGTGGGCCCCCCCGAGCCGCTGTGGGCCCCGGAGGAAGTGCCGTCGGTCCCCGGGTCCGGCCACGCATCCGGTCACTGGACGCCAGGGACCTGCGTCCCGAGCGCCCAGAGACCGGCCCGGTAGCCGGGGACTAATGTCCCCGACTCCCGGGCTGCGGCGGTGTCAACGGAGCGCAGCGCCGTTAGCGCTGCGCTCCGCTGCTCTCCCTGGCAGGCTGAAGGCGTCAGGCCTTCAGCCGGCTGGGCGCCGGCCCCTACTGGTGACGTAGGCGGCGCGGTGACGTCACTTCACCGCGCCGCCTATGCAGGGCCGCAGGAGCCGGCGGCAGCTCGGAGCGGCCGGAGCGGGAGCCCGAGCCAGGTAAGTGTCTGTTTGTTGTTTTGTTTTTTGTTTTTTTAACTACCTACAACGGGGTGTCCCTGGCTACAAGGGGGGGACCCTGGCTACAAGGGGGCCCTGGCTACAAGGGGGGGCCTGGCTGCAAGGGGGCCCTGGCGACACGGGGGTGTCCCTGGCGACACGGTGGGGCCCTGGCTCCATGGGGGGTCCCCTGGCTACAAGGGGGGGCCCTGGCTACAAGGGGGGTCCCTGGCTACCTGGGGGGGCGCTGACTACAAGGGGGGGTCCCTGGCTACAAGGGGGGTCCTGACTACAAGGGGGGTCCCTGGCTACAAGGGGGGGTCCCTGGCTACAAGGGGATCCCTGGCTACAAGGGGGGCCCTGGCTACCAAGAGGGTCCCTGGCTACCAAGGGGGGGTGCTGATTACAAGGGGGGGCCCTGGCTACAAGGGGGGGCCCTGACTACAAAGGGGGGGGCTGGTTACAAAGGGGGGGGCCCAGGCTACCAAGGGGGGGGGCGCCTGGTTACAAAGGGGGTCCCTGGCTACAAGGGGGGTCCCTGGCTACAAAGGGGGTCCTGGCTACAAGGGGGTCCCTGGCTACAAGGGGGGCCCTGGCTACAAGGGGGTCCCTGGCTACAATGGGGGGTCCCTGGCTACAGGGGGGGGGGGCTGGCTACAGTGGGGGGGTCCCTGGCTACAAGGGGGGGGCCCTGATTACAAGGGGGGGGGCCCTGACTACAGGGGGTCCCTGGAAACAAAGAGGGCCCTGGCAACAAGGGGGGCCCTGGCTACAAGGGGTCTCTGGCTACCTACAGGGGGCCCTGACTACAAAGGGGGCCCTGGCTACCTACAGGGGGCCCGGCTACAAAGGGGGCCCCTGACTACAAGGGGGGCCCTGACTACAAAAGGGGCCTTCACTACAAGGGGTCCCTGGCTACCTACAGGGGCCCCTGGCTACAAATGGGGCCCCTGGCTACAAATGGGGCCCCTGACTACAAGGGGGGCCCTGGCTACAAGGAGGGCCCTGGCGACAAGGGGGGCCCTGACTACCTACAGGGGGCCCCTGACAAGAAGGGGGGCCCTGGCTACCTAAAGGGGGGCCCTGACTACAAAGGGGGCCCCTGGCTACCTAAAGGGGGCCCTGGCTATCTAAAGGGGGGCCCTGACTACCTACAGGGGGTTCCTGACTACAAAGGGGGCCCTGGCTACCTAAAGGGACGCTTTGACTACCTACAGGGGGGCCCTGACTACAAAGGGGGCCCTGGCTACCTAAATACTAAAGGGGCCCTGACTACCTACACAGTAGCTAAATGGGGGGCCCTGACTTCCTGCACACTAGCTAAAGGAGGCCCCTAACTACCTGTATACTACCTAAAGGAGACCCCTAACTGCCTGCAAACTACCTAAAAGAGGCCTTAACTGCCTGTATGCTACTTCATGGGAAGCCCTAACTGCCTGTATACTACCTAAAGGGGGTCCCTAACTGCTTGCAGCCTATATAAAGGGGACCCTAACTACCTACAGCTTACCTAACTGGGAGAAACCACCTACCTACAGACTGGGGCCTTGCCTATTTGCCTACCTACCTAGGGTCTTGTCTACCTACCTGGTAATATAATTGAGAGGGCAGCAGCCCATAGTTGTAGCATTATCTCCAGAGGGTTAGTCCTCTCCCCACCCTCCAACCCCTTAGGATACTAGGCCTCTAAGTTATGGCTTGTAACTGGGAAGTTTGTACAGAGGTGGGAATAGATAAAGAGGTGCTGGAAAATTGGGGATTCTAAGATATTTGTGTGTAATTTCTGCAGGGATGAGCTGTGGCCGGGACAAGTCATCATGGCGGTGTGGAACGGATGCAGAAGAGAAGGGATAAAGAACGACTTATAAAAAGAAGAGAACGACTCATCAGATATGATATCTCCGGTGAGTCCCTGATTTTACTTCAATATTGGATCAGTGCTGTATTCACTGTAATGTGATGTGACCTGAGCTGGTGTCTGACCTCTATGTGCTCTCTATATGGCGGTGTTGTAGGTTATACATGAGCTGGTGTCTGACCTCTATGTGGTCTCTATATGACAGTGTTGTAGGTTATACCTAAGCTGGTGTCTGACCTCTATGTGGTCTCTATATGGCGGTGTTGTAGGTTATACCTGAGCTGGTGTCTGACCTCTATGTGGTCTCTATATGGCAGTGTTGTAGGTTATACCTGAGCTGGTGTCTGACCTCTATGTGGTCTCTATATGGTGGTGTTGTAGCTTATACCTGTGCTGGTGTCTGACATCTATGTGGTCTCTATATGGCGGTGTTGTAGGTTATACCTGAGCTGGTGTCTGACCTCTATGTGGTCTCTATATGGTGGTGTTGTAGGTTATACCTGAGCTGGTGTCTGATCTCTATGTGGTCTCTATATGGTGGTGTTGTAGCTTATACCTGAGCTGGTGTCTGACGTCTATATGGTCTCTATATGGTGGTGTTGTAGCTTATACCTGAGCTGGTGTCTGACCTCTATGTGGTCTCTATATGGCGGTGTTGTAGGTTATACCTGAGCTGGTGTCTGACCACTCTGTGGTCTCTATATGGTGGTGTTATAGGTTATACCTGAGCTGGTGTATGACCTCTATGTGGTCTCTATATGGCAGTGTTGTAGGTTATACCTGAGCTGGTGTCTGACCTCTATGTGCTCTCTATATGGCGGTGTTGTAGGTTATACCTGAGCTGGTGTCTGACCTCTATGTGCTCTCTATATGGCGGTGTTGTAGATTATATCGGCGCCAGTATAGTGGCAGCGTACAGGTGTCCCTGATTGACCCTGTGATAGGAGTTACACTTGTACTTTCTTGCTGGTGTATATTTTAGAAGGTGGTGAGGGGCGTGACCAAGGGTGGAGGGGATATTGTATGTGGGTGGAGGGGGATATTGTATGTGGGCTGGAGGGGGATATTGTATGTGGGTGGAGGGGGATATTGTATGCGGATGGAGGGGGATATTGTATGCGGGTGGAGGGGGATATTGTATGCGGGTGGAGGGGGATATTGTATGCGGGTGGAAGGGGATATTGAATGTTGGTGGAGGGGGATATTGTATGTGGGCTGGAGGGGGATATTGTATGTGGTGGAGGGGTTATTGTATGTGGGTGGAGGGGGATATTGTATGCGGGGTGGAGGGGGTTATTGTATGCGGGTGGAGGGGGATATTGTATGTGGGTGGAGGGGGATTATTGTATGTAGGTGGAGGGGGATATTGTATGTGGTGGAGGGGGATATTGTATATAGGTGGAGGGGGATATTGTATGTGGGTGGCGGGGGATTTTGTTATGCGGGTGGAGGGGGATATTGTATGCGGGTGGAGGGGGATATTGTATGTGGGTGGAGGGGGATATTGTATGTGGACACTGGACAGATATAGAGGTTTTCAAATGGTACTGTTTTCTGAATTGCAGTACTGCACAGCAATTAAACACCTGCATTTATTATCAGCAAGCTTCCTTCAATTATCTAAACTGTCACAAGTTCTGCATTGTATAGTACAAGCAATCATATGTTAACTAGTGTTGAGCGATTGCGTTGGCTATCGAGATCGAGCGATAGTCGATAGTCGGCCGCTATCGATAAGGTTTTCGATAGTGAGCTTCCGATTATGAGCGATTACCATTAAAGTCTATGGGAGAGCAACAACACCTTCATTATTACACCCAAACAAGGCTGGAGAAGCTGAAATTAACATCCACAACAGTCAAATGGATACGTGCTACATCTTAGGCAACACACTTAGGTTATAAAAGTCACAGAACCTTTCAATTCACCTGTGGTGAATATAGAATTGCTGTTTTAAGATTTACGTGGATGCTGCGTCAATGAACAAAGCTGGGTTCGCAAAAGTCAAAAAACACGTATCTGTTATGTTTTCGTATAATACACTGTATTTTTTGCACCTTTCAATTCACCTGTGGTGACTATAGAATTGCTGTTTTAAGATTTACGTGGATGCTGCGTCAATGAACAAAGCTGGGTGCGCAAAAGTCAAAAAACACGTATCTGTTATGTTTTCGTATAATACACTGTATTTTTTGCACCTTTCAATTCACCTGTGGTGACTATAGAATTGCTGTTTTAAAATTTACGTGGATGCTGCGTCAATGAACAAAGCTGGGTGCGCAAAAGTCAAAAAACACGTATCTGTTATGTTTTCGTATAATACACGGTATTTTTTGCACCTTTCAATTCACCTGTGGTGACTATAGAATTGCTGTTTTAAGATTTACGTGGATGCTGCGTATTTTTGGCAACAAACAACCTGTGCTGACTACAAGATTGCTGGATTGTAATTTAACTGCAAGGTGGATATATCAACAGTCACAGGTGTAATGGGTAAAATTAAAATGAACACATTTTGAAATGTATACTGATAATAAAAGTGGAGTTTTGCACCTAACAAAGAGACCTGCAGTTACTAGAAATGATGTGTATCCAATATAAGTTCAGGCTGCCCAATATCCAGGAAATATTTCAATAGCAAACTGTTAATAATAAAGATATTCCACTACAATGTCTACACTAAGTCTTGGTGAACTTTATCCAGTGTTCTTTATGGATAGAGCTTGTCTGTGTTCGCCCGCGGGGCCCCCCCCTGCTACCTCCGCCGTGAATTTACAGTGGTAGATGCTGCTTTAAAATTCTCTAGCTAACTACATAAAATGTTCAAATCTCTAATCTAACTAAATTGGAAGGATCACAGCTAATAGTAGAGGTTTCTCTGTGCAGAAATAGACTAATTTCGCTGAGCTGTTTGGCCACAGGCAGAGCGCAGGTCCTATCCCTATGAGACGCTGAGAGACACTGAGGCTGAAACAGGAAACGCTGTTCTATGTAAAACGAGGTCATGTGATTTTTTCCAGCCAATCGCAACCATACACATCCCAGTCATGACGTCGCACACACATCTCACCCTGCTCTATTCTGTAATCTGATTTGCTGGCCGCCAAAATTACAGGAAGCGCGAAAAAGGCGCGATCTTAATAGATGATGCTCAGATTTTAACCTTAATTATCGCATGATCTGGAAATTTCGATCACCATAAAAACCTTGCCGATTTCAACTTTGTCGATAAAAATCGCTCAACACTAATGTTAACCCCCTAAATGGGCTAAAAAGTACTGTAAAAAAATAGAAGTTTTTAATATCTAAAAAGTTAAAAACAATATCCCTTCTCTATTTATCAGATAAAAATAAACAATAAACTCTTATCAGATAAGAGTAAACAATACAAAATGATTATAATTGGTATCGGTCACATCTGTCCGTGAAGATCAATCTAACACAATGTTATGTTATTAATCCTGCACAGTGAATGCTGTTAAAAAAATAAATATCCAACACCAAAATTGTGATTCTTCTGGTCATCTCACCTTCTGGAGAAAGGAATGAAAAGTGGTAGAAATTAGCATTTACTTAAAATTGGTAACAATGAAAACTAAACCCGCACCACAGAAATAAGCTATCAAATAGATTCTATGGTGGTCTCAGTAAATATTGATGCAAAGAAAATAAAAAAGTTTATTTTTAAAATTTCTTTTACAAGATTTGTATTAAAGATTTTCAGCGTGTATAACAAGGAGTACATAGTACAAGTAGTACAAGTATAACTAGTCACACTTCGGAGTAAATGATGAAAAGGTTAGTGAATAACAAAGAGGATACACAATCCTTTATAACATAATGTAAGGCAATTAAAATAGTATTATCCAATATCAGCCAAAGTATCAAAATTTAAATTACAATGCAATTGGAGGCAATATTTAAATGGTAAGCTAGGACACCCTCAAGATGGACAACTAAGGAATTCTCTTTAAAAAGATAAGAGGATCCTTTGGCAAAATACATTTACAATAGTAATAAAACTGACTTTACATATCACTGCAGAAATGAAGGGTGGGAACACGTTCTTCAAGGATTGGGCAATACAGTACTAAGAGGATATGATGTAGCACCATTCTGTATTGCAGAGGCACATCAAATAAGCCTAAATCAAGTATGACTGATTCTGGATCCAGTACCAGACTTGTACTTAGAAACTTTTTTTTTTAAGGTCACAGTTTAATAACGATATAGATCTATAATGGGCAAGGATGAAGAAATCTTTTCCTCGTTTGGGTATCATTGTGATGGAATCTTGAAGTAGTTTAGGTAAAGCCTGAGTACCATAAGCAATATCTATAATTAACAGTCAACGGAAGTAATCTATCATTGAAAGTCCTTTAATACTCCTTTTGCAACCCTTCAGGCTCCAGTGATTTAGATAATTTTAAAGAGTTAACAATTTTCAGCACTTCTTGTGATATATAATTTGGGCCACTGAATTTTTTTTTTATAGGAAGTAAAACATGGTGCAAACTATATAAATTTGGCATCACCAGAATTATATTGATCAGAAAAATAAAGATAATGGGGGACATGTATGAAAAATGTCTTGGTCTAAGATGTTTCTTGTTGCCCATAGCAACCAATCAGAGCGCCCTTTTCATTTTTTCAGAGCACTATATGAAATGAAAGGGGCGCTCTGATTGTTTGCTAAGGGCAACAAGAAGGGTCTTAGACCAAGACAGTTTTTATACATGTGGCCCAATATGTCAATTATACCACAGGGTGAACTTTATAAAAACAAAGCCCCAATAAAGTTGCGCAGTTTCCTTTTTTTACCTAAGTCTACCTTGCAAATATCAGTTTGTGGTTTTCTAGTACATAATATGGCATGGTCAGGGGTATTATTGAAAATTACATCTTGTCTCACGGAAAAACAACTCTCATACTGCTGTGTTGCTGGAAAAATAAAAAAGTTATGGCTCTTGCAAAACCCAAAATGGACCTGTCCTGAAAACATTAACTTTTCTGATCCTTCCCCAAAAAGGAGAAACAAATGCAATATTTTATATTCAATTAAATAACAAAATTATTTTTAATTTGGTACTTTTTATAAACAAACATAAAACTCTTAAGTAGATATCCCCACTATGGTGGTTTCAACATAGTGGTTTTAGGAAAAATGCTTAGTTTTTTTTTTGCGCACATTTTCTTTTCTTTTTTTTGTTGAGAGCAGGGGGGTATTTTAACACTGTAGCCAGATTATAGTTGAGAGACAGTGGTAAAGTATTAAATTGTCTCTAACAAATGTGTTTTTGCTTACAGTGTTTTCACTATAATTAGAACAGGAAGGTAACAGGAAGCCATAACAAAACTGGAACCTAGGATAATAACTGCTGAAACCCAGGTAAGTAGCATTAACCCCTCCAACTTCCTCCACCAGGGATGCCTACATTAACTTCTTTACTGCCCTAGAATAATAGGGAAGCTAACATTAACCACTCCCCTGCCCTACACAAGAAATCCTTACATAAACCCATTCAGTGGCCTAAATTATCATAGATCCTTTCACTCACCTATTTATGGCCCTAGATCACCTGGAATTTTTAAATTAACTCTTTAACTGCACTAGACCACATTCAGGAATTAACTAATTAACTGTCCTAGACCACCTGTGATCCTTGCATTACTGCACTTGACCATCTAGCATGCAACATTAACCATTCCACTTCCCTATACTAGGGATCCATACAGTATGTAAACCCCTAAACTTCCCTAGTTTACCAAGGATTCTTCTATTAATCCATTCACTGCCCTAGGTGATTAAGATTCCTTGCATTACTGTTGTAGACCAGGTATGCTATATTTTCACTACCCTCCACAAGAGATTTATACAGTAAATCCTACACTATCCTAGACCCCAAAGTATGCTTACATTAACTCCCTGGATCACCTGGGGTTTTGAGATTAGCCCCTTCAATTCCCTAAACCTGCAAGGATCCTTACATTTACCCCTCAATGTCCTAGACAATCACGAGTGGGATCTGGCTGGTTCTCTTGTGTTTCCCCAAATGGACTGTTGAAGTAACAAATCTTTTTGGAAAATCTGGGGAGAAGCATGATGCAAATCTGCTCCCCTATTTTAGTTGTCTTTAGAATGTCATACAAAAGAATACTCAGACGGCATCAACAGCTCCCTATTCGGACATGTAGTGCTGCCTCTTTTCATGCCTAGCACAGTGTGTAATATACCGTATATACTCGAGTAAAAGCCAAGTTTTTCAGCACAAAAAATGTGCTGAAAAATCCCTCCTCGGCTTATACTCGAGTCACTGTCAGCGCGCTGGCGCTGCGATGGCCCGGGCACCGGCAGGGACACTTCTGCGGCCGTCCGGAGTGCGTACTCGGTCTGATGACATCACCCTGCCTGCGCCCCAAGACGGAGGAAAGCGCCCGGGAGACCTGACAGCGAGGGAGTGAGGTAAGTGTTTGTATTTTTTTTTTTTATAACCTGCCTATGGGGGACATATATCTGCCTATACCCAGCCTATAATCTACCTATAAGGACATATACCTGCCTATAACCTACCTATAAGGACATATACCTGCCTATAACCTACCTATAAGGACATATACCTGCCTATACCCTGCCTATAACCTACCTATAAGGACATATACCTGCCTATGGAGACATATAACTGCCTATATCCTACCTATAAGGACATATACCTTCCTATGGGGCAATATACCTGCCTATAATCTGCCTATGTGGGACATATGCCTGCCTATAACCTGCCTATAGGGGACAAATACCTGCCTATAACCTGCCTGTGGAGGACATGTACATGACTATAACCAGCATATAGGGGACATGTACCTGCCTATAACCTGCCTATGGGGGACATATACCTGCCTATAACCTGCATATAGGGGACATACAGTATACCTGCCTATAACCTGCCTATAGGAGGACATATACCTCCCTATACCTGCCTATGGAGGACATATAACTACCTATAACTGTGTATGGGGGATATTACACTGCCTATACCTGCCTATAGGATACATTAAACTGCCTATACCTGCCTATGGGGGGTCATTAAACTGCCTATACCTGCCTATGTAACTTTATTGGAATCCATTTTTATCTTTTAAATTTACCAGTAGCCGCTGCATTTTCCACCCTAGGCTTATACTCGAATCAATAAGTTTTCCCAGTTTTTTGTGGCAAAAGTAGGTGCCTCGGCTTATATTCGGGTCGGCTTATACTCGAGTATATACGGGAGCACAGTACTTTATTTCAGGAAGTACACTGTGTAATATAATTTATTTTAGGGGGCCCGGTGTGATATAATTTCTGGGAGTTAAATGTGTCATAATTACTTTCAGGTGGTCTGATGTATAATGTATATTATAATTAATTGTAGGGGGTAAAGTTTATGTTACAATTCATTTCAGGGGCACAGTGTGCCATAATTCATTTTGAGGGTACAGTGTATATTACTGTATAATTTATTTCAGGGGCACATTGTATTTTATAATTAAAACTGAAGTTTAATACAGGCCCTGTATTGTTTGACAACATCAGCATGCTTTATTACACAATTGTAGTGGTTTCCATTTTTATATAGCTAAATGATGGGCCCAAAAACCGTTTCATTTGTTGGGCTGAAGGTACTATAGACCAACAGTAAAAGACAGGTCTCCTTTTAGTCCGGTCAGTATATTTTTATTTGCTATATAATCAACAACTTGTATCACAACATTTATTTAGATATGTTTGATTCTCTGAAGCTAAATTTTAGCTGATTTATTGCTGCCGAGTATCTATTATCTTTGTTGTTTTCTTCAGATGCTATATTAGAAATCAAATAATAATTGAATTACAGTGAGAAAGTTATTAACCAGCTGTTTTTTTCTAAAGTAAATACATACAGACATGACAAATGTAGCCATGCTAAGGCTTCAATTTCCACAAGAGTATGGTCAGAACATTAGGTCAGGTGCCAAATCTGTGGGAGAATGAATTCTAAATGAGGAAGCCGGTACTCAGGAGTGTCAGATAGTAAACTTGTTTATCCCACTCACTATGAATTGCGGTGCAATTTTCCATGTCCTTGAGGTTACAGGATCATCAATCAAAACTGGAGGAAGCTGTAAATTGTATAAAACTGACATATTTCTTCCGTACTAGTGATTCAGTGAAATTAAATATCTGATATCCTTTTGTGCAGAGCCTCTGTGTTATAGGGATGACTTTCTTCATTTTTGGAATATTTGTGGGTCACTTTTGTCTGTACGGTTTCTTCAGCCTTTCTCCAGGAAGTTAAAATTCCAGAAAGTTGATCTCTGTAAGACGCTCTGTGGACAGAAGATATGACCTACTGAAAATGTCAAAGTCATGCACTGAGCCAGTAAATCTTGCTCATGCTCACTTATAATGCTGAGCTGTGGGAGGCTTTGGTATTTTATGAGACAAAGTGAGGCTCTCTGTGTGCCATCTGAGGACAGGCTCTGTTAGCTAAGCAACCAAAAGCTGTACTTATGGTACACTAGGACTATATATCACTTTGTGTTGGACCTCATTACTTCTTTTTCTGTCAACTCAAAACAGTGCAGTTCCTAATGTAGGGGAATCTTTACATGCTTTTTTGTTTTTTGGGGACAAAATAGTACTTATATCTGCGCGACAGAAAACAATGTATTTTGAAAGTGAATGAACTAACAAATGAAATTAAAGATCCCACATATATATATATTCTACACTGCTGAGTGCAAGGCACAGGACACTGTGAAGTGAGAATGGATGGGGTGGCACCCCCTGCCTTGTACTGCCCACGCCATGTACTGCCCGCACGGTGTCTGGGTCCAAGGGAGGCTGTACCGCCTTCTCCTTGAAAGCTTTCAGGCTGTCATCAGCCTCTAACGCTGCCTGAAACTCTGAACTA
Organism: Phyllomedusa bahiana; assembly: GCA_025379985.1. Classification (NCBI taxonomy): domain Eukaryota; kingdom Metazoa; phylum Chordata; class Amphibia; order Anura; family Hylidae; genus Phyllomedusa; species Phyllomedusa bahiana. Next base: position 3,425 of record JAODAL010026572.1, on the reverse strand, counting down.
GACGTGGCCAGAATGGATGAGACTGCCACGTCATCTGTTGGTTTCCCAGGACCTGTCCACTGGCCCTCACCTACCCTGACACTTACCGAGTCCAATGGGAGGATGCCGTCAGGCCCCTGAGGGACCTCCTAGCTCCTGGTACTCCCACTGTGCGTGACAGCGGCCACAACCGCTGCAACCATTGGTGGGGCTCCCCCTCGGCATCTGTACAAGTCATCAGTCCACTCGGCCTAACCTGGCCTTCTGACATCCCGTTTGTGGCCAAACCCTGCCCTGTGGCCTTTCCTGAGAGCCCTGCCTCCTCTGCATGCTCCCCCACCACAGCTGTCTGCACCCTGTCTGTCCTGGCTGTGGGGAGACCCTGCTTTGTGGCCTTAACTGGGAGCCCTGCCTCATCTACATGCCCCCACCACCACAGCTGTCTACCCCCTGTTTGTCCCCTCTGCTACAACACCAGGGGACAACAAATCCCAGCAGGCTTGCTGGACACATCCTGCTGCCTCATTGCAGCCTGCTGACCTGACTTCCTCAGGGGGGTAGGGACAACTGGCACTGGTGCTTCTTACCCCCTCTCTAGCTCTCGTGCTTCCTGGCCTCTGGTGCCCAATTGTTGGCACATTCGTCTGCAAGGTTTGCTGTGTCGGAAGCCACCTGCGGTTTCCTGTCACAAAGATGCTGCTGGAGGTCCTCTGGGCGGTTCCACAAAAACTGATCCATTGTGATGAACTCCTTCAGCTGCTGGACAGTGGTGATCTCCAACCCCGAGGTCCATTGGTCGACTGCTCTCAGGAGGACCCGCATGAGGTTAGTCCAGCTTCCGGTAGGGCCCCGCTGCAAACTCCGGAGCTTTTTCCTGTACATCTCAGGGGTAAGGTTGTACTGCCAGATCAGCACCTGCTTGACTTTCTCATAGGTCAGGGTGGCATCGCTGGGTAGCTCCCCAAAGATCTCCAGGGCTTTACCCCTGAGTCGAGGAGTTAGGAACCGGACCCGCTGATCCTCAGGTAGATGGTGCTGGCGGCAAATTTTCTCGAACGTCAGCAAACAGGTGTCCCCGCCTTTATCCAGCATGGGAAAGTCTTCTGTCCTTTGCTTTGGGAACTGGGTCTCAGGGGACTCTTGAATGGCGTGGCGTGGGCTGTGCCTTTTGTAGCTGGACTATCTGCAATTGGTGCATGCGTTCACGCTGTCATTCCACTGCCTCTGCCCGCTCACAACGTTCTGCAGCCTCTGCCTGCTCACGATGTTCTGCAGCCTCTGCTTGCCCACGACGTTCTGCAGCCTCGGCCTGCTCACAACGCTCTGCAGCTGCTAGGAGGGCATTGTAGGTGTTGAGGTGCCCAGTCTCAAGCTTAGCCAGGGCAGCTTGCAGGAGAATAGCGGAGGTTTAGCGGCCCCCTGACGAATTGGCCATCTGTGACTGGCTCCTTGAGGAGCCCAAGTGGGACTCCCCCTCGCCTTGAAGCTTGCCTTCATGGCCCACAGCCTGGTCTGGGCTGAGCTCCTCCTCGCCTTGGCTAACTTTGCCATCTGTTTCCTCAAGAACTACAGCTTTAGCCTGTTGGTTATTTCTGCCCCTGCTATGACCAGCCATCCTTGAAACCTTTGGTTACCGACACAAAAACTGCAACCTGAATGCACCCAATACCTCGTATTTGTACCTGGACTGTCTAGTGTTGAGCTGATCTTAAGATCCCAGCAGCAAAAGTCACTGCTGGTTGCAGTCACTACGGGACCCGCACTCACTATTGTCTTGATCCCACCGTGCTGCCACCAATCTGTCAGGAAACAGCCCGCCGGGCCCACTCGAGGGTCGTCGTGATGACTTGGGGTGTATCATGATGTTGCGCTCCCCCTAGGAGTGCACAAGGTCAGCCGGATACAGTTTCACCATTAACCTCTGTCCACACAGGCACAGGGAGACACAGGGAGTGCAAGAGGATACCCCACTCTCCCACAACCATGACCGGCTGGGAGAGATCTGTTTACCAACACTGGGAAAACAGAGCTCTGTCAGCCCAGTAGACTGCCACCAATTCCTCGTTAGCTATAAGACCGGTGTGTTACAGACTTACAGCAAGGCCAGGAATCAGCCTTGGGTACCGATATTTTAGAGACAGAGAATAAGGCAGGTGAGATCGATGATCAAGACAACAAACCAGCTCAGATTTAAGTTTATAGATTTAATTCACCTTGGAGAGCGCACTAGACAAACAATATATACATAGGGACCATAATATACAGATATTGGTCAGAGGTTCAAATAAGGGTATGGTTACCAAAGAGGTAGCAGATGGGTCCAATTACCTTAGGTTAGCCTTGCTCTGGCCTACACTGGGGTGAAATGTGGCCTGCGGGTTCTGGACACTCCTGTACCTCGGCGAAAACCCCCGCCCAATAGAAAAACGACCCTGGGCAAAGCCAGCTTTTGACTTAAAACAGTACTGGGACAGACGATGTTGCACCCACTGTTACACCCACTCACACCCCGGAAGGCCCTGCACACTCCTCCCCTCTTTGGGCATGCAGTTTTCTGGCTGGAAACAAAATGGGGCCCCATGGGGGGCAAGGGTCAGAACGAGCAGGATACCACAGAACCAGATTGGTTAACCGACCTGGTACTACACAGGCCTCCCACCCTTTTCCCTTCCCCCTTAACTGTGATTTCTCCCCCTTTCCGGGGGGTTTAAAAATGCGGGTGGACAGCAGGAAAAGGGGAAAAATTCTATTTTAAAAATATGAAACTGGGGGGACCTGTTAAAATGATTCCCCAAAAAACTTTATGAAATATCGGTGCCTTTGAGTCTGGCATGACACTTTTTTATCCAGGGGGTTGAGACCCTTTTTAAATTTTAGCCCGGTCGGGGTTTAATGGATTAAAATGACAATGCTTTGAGAGTCGGGGCCTCCTGCTGAGAGGTCTCCTCTTTGGCTTTTGTGAGCCAGGTCTGCTGTTTCTGCCTAATTGACAGCTTCCTGTGACATGTTGCAATCTGAGTGACTTTTGAGTTTGAGAGGGGTGGGGTGACTTGTCATCTTTGGGTCAATTTTCCTCACAGTTAAAAGATTCAAAAGTAAATGAAAAATATAAAAATAATATGATTTCTTTTAACCACAAAATCAAAAGTAGTCTGAATTTCTAATTTTAACCCAAATGTTTTTTTTAGGAAAGTAATTTAAAATGTCTGCGCCCAGAAAGCTGACATGAAAAAGAAAATTGGATGCAAACTATTCCTACAAGTGCCTCAACTTTTAGAGATAACTTTAAAACCCTCTGACGCTATAAAACCAGTATTGGAACAAACTACATTACAGCACTCTCTAGGGTAGGATATGAACAATTTTTAACTTCAGGATAAGCACAGATACAAAGAATTTTTCAAAAAAGGGCAAATTTACAAAAGGAAGACAAAACTTTACCCAGG
>JAODAL010026571.1:0-56539 GCA_025379985.1 Phyllomedusa bahiana | reverse complement strand
CCAAACCAAAGGGGAAAATGTAGCCGACCATTTCTGATGTTTTACTCCTATGATGCTGTGGAGATCTCGACCGGCATATACATTAATGAGAAACATTGCCATGCTCCGTTCCTCACTGCGATCTGCGAGGTCGCGGAGCACCAATCTGTTAACATGGTAGTTGGAAGCCTTATGAAGGCTTCCATCGCTGACAGGTTTAGTTTTCTATTACATTCTGCCCCAGGCAGGAAGTAATAAAACTGCTATCTTTAAACACCCTTCTGAACTGTCTATACAATGCAGAAGGGTTTAAAGATGATTGCATCCCCTAGTGGTGAAGTACCCAAAGGGGACTTAATGTTAAAGTACAACATTTTAGAAGAGAAATAATTCCTGTTCCCAAAAAATTGGAATAAAATGTGATCAAAAAGTTGCATCTATCCCAAAGTGATCCCATTAAAAAGCACCCTTTAGCCCGTAAAAAGTGCACCTTCATTCAGGTCTATAGGTAGGAGTTCCAAAAAGTTGTTGGTCACAGAAAATGGTGCAAATTTAAGAAATAGGAAAGGTTTGTATTTTTTAACAGTACTTAAACATAATGAAAACCCTACATATTTGGTATTGCTGGAAATGTTTCAACCTGCAGAATACATATAACATATAATTTACACCAAAGAGTGAACATTGTGAAAAAAAAAACACAAACATGGCGCAAGTATGTGTTTTTTCACATTTCACCTTACTTAGAATTTTTCTTCAGTTTCCCAGTATATTCTACGGTATGTTCAATGACACCATTGAAAAGTACACCGTGTTCTGTAATAAAACTCTCATGTGTCTATGTAAACTAAAAACTAAAAAAAGTTATGGCTCTTGAAATGCGAGGAGAAAAAAAAACAAAGAGCCATATTATTATGACCGGCTGTCAGGAAAGGTTTAAGGGAGTGAGCTTGCCATTGATAGAGGTATTTAGACTGAAGATAGGCTATTAATGGGCTGTCAGTATTGAGTGGAGAGAGCTTGTATTTTAGATTTGTTTACGATAGATAGTTTTCCAAAGTCCTCTAAAAGGGCATAGGATTTTTTAAGGGAAGTATGAGGGTTTAGCAGGGTCTAAGGAATATCATCAAAGAATAGTGATATTGTAAGTCTATTTCTTTATCTCTGACTGGGATGCCCTTAATGGCAGAACCAGATTTAATTTTAACTGCTAAGTGCTTAATGCAATTTACAAATAGCAGGGAGTAGAGAGGGCAACCATGTTGTGTACCATTTCAGATTTTAAGAGGTTAGAAAGTACAGTAATGTGGATTTTTTTATGGCTGCTGCTGGGGAGAAATAAAAATGTTAACGATAATAAAGTACTAGCACCCTACTGGCTCAAGTGTCAGCCACGGGTAGCATGTACAAATCTGCTTCTAATAGTAGCTAAAAAAATATAACTAACAACAACTGTGCTGAAAACACTTAATAATCACACCCTGTAGATTACGTGTAATATACTACAAAATTCAAGCAATGCATCAAAATACCTGTCCACGATTGTCTCACACTACAGTGTGATAACCAGAATATAAATAAAACCAGCAGGTCACCTCTTATTACATAATGTGATAAGAAACCAAAACGTCCTGCTTTGGCTATAGCGGGGCTCTAGTAAATACAGCAAACCAAGGGAGACATATATGATCGGGTTTTTCACCCTTTTCTGCCGCCAAATGCACCAAAGTGAGCTGGCTACGATGTCTAGTGTGGCAGATGAATGTGTTAGGCGCATTGTTCGTAAGACTCAATACTTTGCGCCTAACATGAGGGGTCGTTCTGGGGGCGTTCTGGGAGCATTCTGGGGGCGTGCAAAGCTAGACTCATTACTGCTCGAACAGGCAGAACTATTTCAATGTGGTCTGCCTGAGCTTGAGGAGTTGAAGTGGAGCTAGATTTGCTGTTAGGGAACAAAATTTCCAATATTTCTAAACTTATTACAATAATAAAAAGTCATTTATGATAATTATCAAACAATATAAAATTAAATTATTTAAATTTAATAAAAAATGTTATTGTATAAAATTAATATAAAATATATAATATCCCAAAATATCAAAATATCTCCTATATACTGATGTTGTTTTTTCAGATTTTTACATTTTTTGTTTTTACTACATTAAATTTGAAATTTATTTTTGCTGTTCTCACCTTTTATTCTACATACAACAAGAGCCAGCAAACCACAGGTATTGCTGGGACCTGTGGTCCACCAAGCAAGAATAGTACCATAGTTTCTATTCACTGACATGCTATTCTAATGACTTTCCCTTTTATTTCCAGCCTATCTATAGCCTTTATACATGTTTGGCGCATTACTAATGTGCCTAAGTTCCGTAATGCACACACAGGCGAGGTGCAATGAACTTTACACACCATTTATGAATGCACAAAAAACACTTTCATAATTTCAAGTGCCTTATACACTTTAAAATGAGAAAATTAACTTTGATGCACCTAGTTCCATACATGTCTCCCCAAGTGAGCATTTATCTTCTTGCTTTAATTGAGAAAAGCAAGTAATGTGCCATGTAACTATACAGACTAACTCTAAGTCAGGTTAGGTTAAGTTAAAGATAAGTAAAGTGTATGGGTAATTGTGATTAAGCCCTGGATAGATTTTTCTTTTCCGGCATGAGCCAAACAAACTGCAAGTGACGTTACAGAATAAACTACAGAGTCTCAGACTGCTCAATATTCCTAAGTGTTTTGGAAGTGCTTGGCTTCCATCATCAGGGATGCTGACAAAAGAGCACCTGAAGAATTTAAATCATTATTAAGCACAAAAACGCCCTTTTTTCAAAAATATGAACAATTATAAACCATATGAAATTTATAAATTGGTAATATTCTGCACAATATTATCCCTAATATAGATCTTTATTATTCAAAATAAAAAACCTACATACAATAAAAATAATGAAGTTCTTTATTCCTGCAAAATAAAAAATCTCCCAAAGCAAATTTTATCTCCCCATTAAAATTGGTCGGTTTCATGTTCACCAATTACTTAAAAAAAAAAATATATAAACCTTTTTTAATTTGAAAGAAACAAAAATTTTACTAAAACATATAAACAAATTGACACAAGGTGTGATTTATATTATACAATGTTTATGTGGTCAGATTTATATAGGATGCACTAAAAGATTCCTTTATGTATGGCTAAGAGAGCATTTACATAAAATTCAAGGGTTTCTTTTCGAACTATGTCCAAGCATTTTAAACAAACCACAAAATGAATAAAACCCAAAAATATATTTTTCAGAAAACGTTTTTCCAAAGGGGTTGGAGAAAAGAGGATTTTATTTTTTTGATTTGCTTAATGTCCAAAGGAAAATCGAGATGGATATTTTTAATTTGGAAACGCGTTAAAAATTTAAATTAATTTGGGATTTTCAAATTATTTGCATTTTAATGGCTATAAAAATTTCCAGGGGAGCTTTTTATTTTGAAATAAAAAAAATTTAATTTTTTTATATTTTAGTTAAAATAGTTAATATTTGTAAAGCCAAAAAAGACAGCATCCATCCCCTTCAGCCCATTTGGTGATGTGTTATCCAAAAAGGGGAAAAAAAAAAAAAAAAGTAGAACCAATTGTCCCCTTTAGAAAAAAAATCCTTCCGCTTCAATCTGTCAATGAAATAAATCCCCGGATCAACGACTCTTTTTCAGAATCCCAGTCATTTTAACTTGTTATATTATTACACTTTAGAAATGCATCCAGACCCTTTGAACCTGTTAGTGAAACACCATGACAATTTTCCCCTTGGGAGAAAGTTTCCCTTTACTCACTGCTTTACAGTAAAGACTTCCCTTTATAGTTTATGTCGAAAACCTTCTTTTCCCTTTAGATGTAGAGGATACCCCTGTTCGAAAGTTGGTAAAATAATCTTTGGAAAAATCTCTAAATGACTTTGATATATTTAAACATATTTATTATATCCCCCAAAGCCAACTTTCTCTAAACTAAATAAAAAAACAAAAGAAAATACTCTCCATAATATACCCAAGGTACTCAGATCCTACCTAAATTAGGGCTATCACCCCGAAAAGGGCGGCCCCACCTACAAACCTCCTACCCAACCCTAGAAATTTCTAGCACAAAGATATACTGTAAGCAAAACAAAAAGAACTACTAGGCTGAAAAAATTTCTAATAGGATAATAAAAATATATTTAAAGGTACTTCTTCAAAAATAAGCTACTGATAGAACTATGCAGATAGATGAAATAACAAAATGAACGCATTTACATTGATACTGTAAAAAGTACTCCTCCAGTACAGTTACACCGATACTACAAAAGTGCTCCTCTAAAAGTGCTTGTGCATGTGAAAAAGAAACGCCTACGAATGGGGCATTAATGCAATTACCCTTGCACTTTACTTAGCCATAGAGTCAGTCTGTAAAGTTAGCTGGCACACTACTTCCTTACTCAATTATAGTGAGAAGAAAAAACGGTTGTTTGGTTTGCTGTATTACCTGAAGCCCCACTATAGCTAAGGCAGGACATTTTGAGCACTACATGATAGGAGGTGAACTACTGGTTTTATTTATTTATTTATTTATTTTTTCCGCAAAATTTTTTTATTACATATCAAGAATGGTACATAACATAATATAACTTTTTCTGAAGCAAAAGAAAAGAAAAAGAACAGCAACAAAATGCCATGTCGTAAAACATCAAAAGCAGAAATAGCAATGTCATTATTTTTAGTAATGTCAGATTCAGTTAATAACAACAATACACGTTGAACATGTAAATTTATCATATATCAGAAAATTTTCAATTACATAACTATACTGGATTAACTCGTATTTGATATTCTTCATTCAATATGAAAGTGTTGTGATTATCCTGTTACTTATAGTAAATAGATGTGGTCCAAAGAAGCCAATTATTCTTAATTCTAGCTATGGCGTGTGGGGGGTTTACTAAACTAGTCTCACAGCTGTATTGCAAATTTATTCTGTTGATAACTTCTGCAATAGATGGCGTGAGAGTTGTTTTCCAATGTGAAGCTATCGTAATTCTTGTAGCTATTAAAGCATGAGATAGAACTGCATGGAATGGATGTGGTATGTCATGAAAAGTGAGATCTAGAATAGCTAGGTCTGGTGTGAGGTTAATTTTCCATTGAAGATGTTAAGTAGCAAGTTTTCTAGTTCTTTCCATAGTGGTTGGATTAGTGACATTTCCACCACATGTGTAATAAGGAGCCTTTAGCACCACACTGTCTCCAACACAGATAATGAGTATCCAGGAGAGATATGTGCTATGCGGGTGTGGGTTAGATACCAGCGAAGATGAATCTTTCTTGACAATTTCAATATGATTGGCACATTTTGAAAATTTGGAAACAATGTTAGCTGCTTTAAGCCAGTTTTCTGTTGTATGGGATTGGGCCAACTCGGTTTCCCACTTTAGGGCGTAATCTGGTTTTGTAGAGAGATCTGTTTTGTACAAGGTTTGGTATGCTGCTGATAAACCTTTAGTATGTCTTTGTTTATTCCAGAGGAAATTATGGAAAGGGGAAAGTGTTTAGGGGTATCTGGCCATTGCCATGATTGTATAATATGTCTGATTTGTAAATAGATAAAAAATTGGTTTCATTGTTGCATTAGATCGTCAAAGGACTTGAAGTGTCCTTGGTGATAGAGGTCCCCTACTGCCTCCAATCCCATATTTGTCCAGTGTTGTATAGACAGTTCTGCATTGCATTTTGAATAACTGAAAGAGGGCAGCTAAGTTTGTCTATATATACTTTAGGGTTATGCTTCTGAGCAATGAATTTTTGCCAAACTGATGCTGCATGAGAAAGAGTCAACAATTTAAATTCTGTGGGACTTCTGCCACATAGCATGGCAATCAAATGAGCCTTAAAGGATCCCCTAGAAATTGTTGGAATTCTCTATCTGAGACCAATGTTGGAGTTCAGGAAATTCCATAAAAGAGATATGGGTTCTAGTATGGAAGCAATATTGTATTGCAGGAGGTTTGGGACGGAGAGGCCACCATGATACACTTTGATACAGGTATTGTTTCTTTAATCTAGGTCGTTTTGGGCCCCAAATAAATTTCAACATTTGATTTTGAGTTTAGTGAGAATAGGAGTGGAAATAAAAATGGTAACGATCTTGAGCTATATACGTATCTGGGGAGAAGTAGCATCTTAGTTAAATTAATGCGAGCTAGCCAGGAAAGGGGAAATTGGTTAAGTCTATTAATTTCTTCTGATAATGAAGCACTAATATCCTCCAGATTTTTTCTATGGTGGTGTTAATGTTTGAGTATATTTTGATTCCTAATAGGGGACAAAAGAGGTTGCCCAAATAAAATTAATGTTGGGTAGTTGAGATTTTAAGGAAGAATGACAATTTATAGGGAGAAGTATAGATTTTGTTATGTTTAATTTGTAGTATGAAATATGAGCATAACGTTCCAATAGGGCAAGTAATGCAGGAATGGATTTATCAGGCTGTTGGCACATGATTAAAATATCATCTGCATATAGGCTCACCGTATGGGTATTTTTATTTATGGTAACCCCTTTAATTAGAGAGGATTTCCGAATGTGTTCTGCTAAAGGCTCAGCGCACAAATCATAGATCAAGGGTGACAGTGGGCACCCTTGTCTTGTTCCATTGGAAATGGGGAACTTTTCTGAGAGAAATCCGGATGAGTAGACCCTGGCAGAGGGAACAGAATATAATGACGTTATGGAATTAAATATTGGTCCACAAAAGCCAAATTTAATAAAACCTCTTTCATATACCCCAATTTATCCTGTCAAATGCTTTCTCTCCGTCTAGTGACAGAAGAGCAAGGGGTAGCTTTTGTGAATTTGCAATTTGCAAGACATCCAAAACTCGCTGTATACCATCTCTCGTCTGTCTGCCTTTGATGAACCCCACCTGGTCCTTGCTGATCAGGGATGGAAGGATATCATTGAGTCTGTTTGCTAGGATTTTAGAGTATATTTTGATATCAGAGTTGAGTAGTGAAATTGGTCTGTAGTTTGTAACTAGGTCCGTTGATTTCCCAGGCTTAGGGATAGTAGAGATGGTTGCACAAAGCATCTCTGCCGGTAGTGTGCCTTTGGTTGTGATGGTATTAAAGAGACGGGACAGATGTGGGGATAAGATGGGCGAGAAGAGTTTAAAATACTCATTAGATAGGCCATCTGGGCCAGGAGATTTGTTGCATTTTAATTGTTTGATAGTCCTCTCAATTTCTGGGGGTGATATAGGTAGATTAAGGGAATCAAGTTGATCTTTGGTCAAGGAGGGGAGTGATATTTCATTTAAGAAATTTGTCAATATCTTCCTTTTGCACTGCTGGAATGTTCTTGTCTGAACTAAGATTGTATAGTGATCTATAGTATGTTGCAAATGCGTTAGAAATTTGTTGTGGATCGTATATTTTTGTGTTATTGGGGGATGTAATGTACGGTATTCTGGATCTGGCTTGGATTGTTTTGATCCTTTTGGCTAGGAGTCTGCCGGGTCTATCACCTTGTAAATAGAAATTCCAACGCAATCTATTTAGATGATTCTCATATTGTTGTAGATGCAATGTGCTCAATTGCCTTCGGAGAGAGGCAAGTTCTTCCCTCATGTTTTGTGAAGGATTTAATTTAAATTGGGAGTCTAAGTGTTTAATTTTGTCTAAAAGTTCAGTGAGCGTCTTTTCTCTGTTACGCTTTTCTCTAGTTGATATGTTCATAAATATTCCTCTTATATATGCTTTATGTGCGCACCACAAGGTTTCTTCTGAAGGTGTCGAAGGAGCATTTATGTCAAAGTATTCTTTAAGGGAATTATTAATTTCTGAGGTTATTTTCATGGATTTAAGTAAAAAGTTGTTCAGGCGCCATGGGGTATGAAAAGGACGGGAAAAACGATCTTGTAGGTAAGATAGGTTGGGGCATGATCTGACCATGTGATATGTCCTATTTGTGAGTTAACGACAAGTAACAGTGCTTGTCTATTAGAAGGACAAAAAATTGATTCTCGAGTGAGTGTTACTCACTGCAGAGTAGTGTGTGAAATCTATTTCTTCCTGGTGAGAATGCCGCCAAGGATCATGTCAAATTTCCTCCAATATTACATTTTTAAGTTCTGGGGTGTGTTGAGAGCAACCTTTGGATCTATCTTGTGGTCTATCTATTACCATATTAAAATCTCCACAAATCACCAGGTTACCTTTAAGTAGCTTTTTGGTTTTGGTGAGAACTCTGGAAACAAAGGATGCCTGATGCTTGTTCGGAGCATATACAGTTACTAGTGTATATAACATAGAATTCAATGTGCATTGTAGAATTATATATCGCCCTTTGGGGTCGAAAACAGATTGTATATGGGAAAAAGCAACAGAATCTCTGATAAAAATTGAGACTCCAGCTTTCTTCAGATCCAGCGCAGAGTGGAACACATGAGGAAATCTTTTATGTTTAAGTCTAAAGGTATCTTTATTATGTAGGTGTGTTTCCTGCAAACATACTACATCTGCAGAGGATGTGAGTACATCTTTCCATAAAAGTGATCTCTTGAACAGAGAATTGAGACCATTTACATTTAGTGACATAAACTTAATACCCATAATGGAGAAGTAAAAGAAAGATAGATCACATATGTATTGTTAACATTGACATTTCTATAAAAGTATGTAAGCAGGTCAAGGAAAGTTAAGACATGGCAATAATAAACATTATAAAAAGGAATTAGCTCTAAACATAGAGCCAACATTTGAACTGTTGAAACTGTTGAAAATAGAGAATGCAGTAGAAAAGTATTTCCGTCAAACGGAAATAAACAGTGGGGCAAGTCAATTGCCTATCTCAAGAAAAATCATTGAGAAGGAGCTCTGGAGTGACGCTCCATTGCACAGAAGGAACCGCAATGCAAGCTTAAAGGATACTAATGAAATTTCAATCCTCAGTCCTGCATCTTGATCTGCTGGTCTTATCTGACCACAGAGGTGTGATTATTCCGGGTTTCATTTGTTTATTTCTCACTGGAATAGCGTCTGCTGATGATAGAAGGTTCCAATTTTTCAGGGTAAGGCTGGCCTCTTCTGGAGTGTGGCATATAAATTGGGTGCCATCCCTGACAATTATTAATTTAACTGGGAATCCCCATCAATATTGAATATCCTTATCTCGTAGGATTCTTGTGTATGGCTGGAACTCTTTCCTTTTAAGCATGGTTGCAGAGGATAAATCCGGGAAGATGGAAATTGCTTGGAAACGGTCTGGGAGCGAGTCCGTCTTTCTTAAAGCCCTTAGAAATTCCTCCTTAATGTTGAGAAATGTATACGGGCTGTAGTGTCTCTCGAACTTGTATGAGGTAGGTTTTTGGTTTAGGGATCCTGTGGATCCTATCGATCATTAGGTCAGAGTTGAAGAAGTTGGCAAGAGAGAGCCATCAGATCTGTTAGGTATGCGTTTAACTGGTCAGGCAAGATAGATTCAGGGATGCCACGGATTCTAACATTATTACGCCTGGATCGGTCCTCTAGGTCAAGAACTTTTGAGGCCAGATGTTGAACTTCCTCTTCTAATGCATTATTAGCATCAATTAGGGAATTGTGGGAATTTGCAAAGTCTGACATCTTGTTCTCAATATGTTCAGTGCGGGCCGCTAGTGATTGAAAGTCTTGTTTGAGCTCCCCCATCATCTGTTTAATATCAGATTGCAAAGTTGAACGGAAAGATGGGAACAGTTGCTGGAGCAAGGATACAGTCAGAGGCTGGGAATCAGGCAGATCATGCTTTCTAAAATCTACTGAGCCTGCTTTGGAAGAAGGAGTCGGGAAGAAGGGGAAATTGTAGGCCCTTCTAGTTGAGGATCTGGATTGCGAGGAGGAGAAGAATTCCGGAAGTTTGGTTGGCTTATTCTTTTGGTTCTTCTTAGAAGTACCTCCATGATGGAGAGAGAGCAAAATTGTGTTGCAGAGGACCTTAGGAAAAACTGTAGAAGTACCACGTGGGGGAGGTGCCTATAGATATGTTTTTTTGTATTTTTTTATATAACTTCACCCCTGCTGGATTTGCAGATTATAGAACCAGAACCTCTGGAAAGAGTATAAATGCCCAGGTACAAAAATAGAAGTCTGTTGTGTCCCTGGATTGGATCAGTGATAAAGCTTAACACAAGAGTTCTGCCATGAGCTGTGAATAATTCTGTTAGGATAGTGTGAACAGGCAAGTTAATGCATTGTGGAGCCTTCTTTCTATGAGGAGGGGCTTGTAAAATGGTGTCTCCTGCTGTCTTCAGGGAGATAGAAGGCTAAAGGAGCCACAGGTTATTATAAAGCCTGGGAGCAATATGCAGCTTCATAGGTGTGACAAATAATAGTGGAGCAGGTATTTACTGGTTTTATTTATATTTCTTTACATTGCAGTGTGATTCATTTGTGGACAGGTATTTTAGTGTGTTGTTTGGATTCTTGGTGCATATTACATCTAAAAGGTGCGATTTTGCGCAGTTGGTGTTGATTTTATTTTTTTTAAAGAAATAAAAAAACATTTAGAATTCCTTTAGAAAGGCTACATGGAAGCCATTTGATTTAGGAGTTTCAAACTTAGGGAGCCAGCTTAGTCTGTCACAGACTTTTTCACATCTAGGCTAATTAATAAGACCTCTTCTTTCTGCAAGTTTGATGATTTGCCTTGTGGCCTCACTACCTTGTCAGCATGAGATCCAACCTACTTTGCCTTTGTGGATTAATTGAGAGAGCCAATGGTTTAATTAGGAGACTAATGATTTTTTTCTAGTTTAAGATCAGATTTTAATAAAACTATTTACCTGTAGTTTGGACAGTTTGTAAGGCTTGAGTATTAAGGTAAGATAAAACTGGGCAAGGAATAAGGGATCAAGGACCCATCAAGGAAGAAATTATATAGAGTTAACACATGAGGAAATAATTCAATAATGTATGTTTTATAGTACAGATATTTAAGTTCATTGGGTCCTGAGGCCTTACCAGATGTCAAATATTTTATTACCTCAGCCATATCCTCCATCTTTATAAGGGAGTTCAGTGAGAAAGTTATTTCCTACAGGAGAGTTAGAAGAGAACATGAATCTGAAACATGCCTAATGAGAGTCTTTCTATTCTTCTTAGTTCCCATGAGTTCAGAGGGAAGCGAATATAGATTAGATAAAAAAATGTTAGATATAGTTTTTGAATCATATGATAGAGTCCCATCTTTATTTTTAAGGGCCCAAGGCATTGCCTAAACAGCTGTTTCTTTTAGTTATTCAGCAAGAAAGGTAGGAGCCTTGAAGCATGATTGTGTGTCCACCAGGCATCTAAGAGTGATAATACTTGGACTAGACTGTATTTTCACTTCTAGATTGCATTTGTCTCAGAGGAGTCTCATCTGTTTTTTGACACTTATTTTAGCTCTAGAACATATTGCTATGCGGTTTCCCAGGACAATTGCTTTAGAAGCTTCTCAATGGAGAGACACGTATTCCAACTTAAATCCAACTCGCCAAAAGCTGAAAGTAAACGATCCGCATTGACCTTTGGTCACATTCCATGTAGAAAATGTATTATAGAGTTCAATGGGGATGGTTTAAAACCTTGTGTAAAACACACCCAAAACCCCATAGAGATGAATGGGACTAATTTCTGACTATAAATCTGCCAGAAAAAAATAAACTAAAGTCTACATGCAATACATGTGAAATGCTTTGTCATCCGACTTGGTTTTTAATGGCCAAATCGAACAAGTGAATTCTACTCTTCATCTGGACTTAGCCTAAAAATGGTGGCCATGTGTTTCTTTCACATATCGCCCTGCTACGTATTTTTGGGGGTTTTCCAGTACATGTATATAGTACCAGTAAAAAGTTCAACTTGTCCTTCAAAAAACAATATCCTCAAACTAGTACGGTTATGGAAAAAAAAAAGTTATGTCTTTTGAAAGGTGGGGGTAAGAAATAAGTGCAATGTAAAATTAAATAGTCTCTTTTATTCATGACTTGTTTTTCTTTAGAGACTAGATGACCATACACCAGTCTACATATGATGGGTCCACCTTATCCCTTATGTTAAATACCTGATCTATCTTAGATTCTATACCACAATATTGTTTCACTTACTAATACCATCCTTTCTTGAACTCTTCTTGCTACACCACTCTTTACTCCATCTTTGGCCCTTTGACCTTAATTTTTCACCTACATTTGCCCCTATATCTTATACCCTCTCCTTCCCATCTACCTCCTGGTATATCTCTCCTCTTGGATATCAAGGAGACTAATGAACCTCTCACTCTTTATATATATTTTTTCCATTCATCTACTTGTGCCCTCTGCAGGGGTGCCAATAGGGCAGTATGGGCAGTACTCCTGTCACGGGGCCCTAATCAAAAAGGGGCCCACTGATATGTTAAAAAATAGGAAGTAGTAATGGGTGGGAGCCCCATTTGATTTGATAGAGGAGTGATGGCAGCCCTGGCCCTCTGAATTGAGTACCTTCTTACTATACTTCCCTCTGTATATATTGTTATTGTTTCTCCCACCTTCCACATTCCCCCTTTTAACTTTCAACTGTCCATATGCTACAGTAGATATATCCCATATTCATTTGCCATACTTTTCATGTGCCATATTTTTATGCTTTATATCTCCCATACTCATGTGCCATATCTTAGTCCTGACCTTCCATCCCTCTCACATCCTTTTGAATAGCTCATCATACCTACACACATTGACCTCTCAAAGATACATCCTGTCACATCCCTACTATGCCTCTATTGCATATCACCCTTCTACCTCTTGTTCCTACCTATATTCTCTCCTCCTTATCATAGATACACAACTCTACTTTACATCCTACATACACTTGTGGGATTTCCACATTGCTCATGTGCCCGTTACACATGGTGGCCATCTCTTTTTAGATCGCTTGCCCTTACTACACAACTGTGCATGCCAAACCCCGGCACTTGCGCACTGATATAAAATAGACAACAATTCTCACACCGGCAATCCCTCTGCTCCAGGCACTGGTCTTTACAGCCACCAGGTATGTACAAAACCTTCTTTCACAGGGATAGATTGAACTATATTCCTACCATACTCTGCACCTTCTATTGTACTTCTATTATACACTCACACCTTATCTGTACCATATGGGCTTACTACCTATATGCCCCATCAATTAGTCTTCACCTCTATCTTTCCCATGTACAACACTCCTCATACCACTTATACACTTAATTGTCATCCCCCTGTCTCCCCTATTCTTATATACCGACATATACATCTATTCACCTCTTTACCTACTTCAACCCTACATATCTTACCCACTATCCCTTATGTTTTCTATTGACTCTGGATATATTTACATGAACACTTGATAGCTTCTTTCTACGTTTACCTACCATCCTATACAGTGTTTCTCTTCTCTATTCTACATTCCCTATAACTTTATTTACTAGGTCTCAACTATGTGACCTCTTAGACACACTTCTTTACCCTCTGGTTCTATGTCCACCTCACCTATATTATTTTGACAAATTTCATTTTGCTTATAGCACGTACACTTGACAAAGGTTTAATAATAGAACTGAAACGTTGTGGATGAATTCTACCCTTCGTTATATCAGCTGCCATTGAGGACTTTAAGCAGGGAACCATCACAGCTCCATTGAGACTCCCACCCTATAAGACAATCATCTCATTAGGGACTTCAGCCTCATAAGTCAAGGTTACCGCCACAATCTACATCGACACAAGGATCTTTATCAGAATCCTATATCTCATTTTCATGATGTGGAGAAAAGGCTTGTAAGAATCCAGATCTGTACTCCAATATATGGATACAGCAGAATACACCTATATGCATCAAGACAGGAGTATCACACGACCATCTTGCAGTGAATCTCAATTCAAAAACACTTTCCATGATTACCCTTCCCTACCCTTAACCCCAGTTTTTCTTTACAAAAAAATCTTTTCAATATGTATTTTGAGCCTGTACCTAAAATAAAGCTCTTTTGTTGCATTTAACAACTAATCCTGTTTCAAGTGTGCTGTGAATTTCCAATTCCTCATACAGAATCCTTGAGAAAAAAATGAAGATACATTCCTTGACATGTCACATTATGGAGCTTTGTTGCTATAAAAGCATTGCCTCATTTAAGGGAACAAATTCCTCCATAACACAGAACCATAGGCACTCTATTTGTCACTATACAAACCATGGGCCACATGGGTCTCACCTATTATTCAGCTTACAAACACGTGCATGCAAATCATATACTGCGCACAGTATGAATTCCTTACTTTCTTCTGGTGGGGTATTTCAGTCGTAAACAGACCTAGGTTAGAGAAAAAGGTTAAAAAGTTGTACTTTCCTCCCCAATCACCCACTGCTGCCGCTATGATGTGTCTTGGGCACTCTCCTCTTTTCTTCTTGTTCCAACACACAGGTGAAGCTCACTCTTTAATCACTCACTGCAGTGGAGATCTAAAAGACAGCATTCTCTGTGTGTTGGCACAAGACACCAGCAGTGTAGGAGCAGGTCCTAAGGCACATTGGAGCAGCAGCGATGTGGGACAACTATCGTACCCTGTTTAGACATAACCATTGATATCTGGAATACCCCTTTAATTCAAAGAACTTAAAAAAGCAGGAAGTGGGAAAGGTTTTTAGGGCAGAAAAACAGAAAAATATAATGTGAGGATTCAAGCAAAGAACCAGTAGAATAAGCTATTAGGGCTTCCCACAGTGTTATCATAATTCACAGTACACACTGATTAGTTTACTGAATCATCTTACACTACACAAAAAGTTAGGGATAGTTGTCTTTTGGTTGAAATTTCAGCATGAACATAAAACTTCTTTAGTTTTTTTAAATGAACAAAATGAGACCATATAAACTTTAGGATTTACATGTCCAAATGTTCAGTGTTTACATAACATTTTGCACAACTTGCGGGATCACTAGCCAGAGCTTAATGGCAAAACCACGGTTTTTCAAATCCTGAATCACCCAATAAAATTTAAGGATCAATTTGAATTTGGATTTAAACTGCCTCCTCATCATGCTGTTTTCTCATTTGGACATCATGAAAACAAAACAAACACCTTACAAAGATTAAACAAAACCTCACCATGTGAGACTTTCACCCCAGAATGCCTCAAAGGAAATGGCACTTGCTTAAGTGTCACAAATTTTCTTTCAACAGGTTGCAAAAGAGATACAGAGAGACTGGAGGAGTCACAGAAAGGCAAAGAAATGGACATCCTTTGGCTACATCACACGCTGATGACAGCTTCACTGTAAACAATGCCCTGTGGAGCCGGATGATGAATGCCACACAACTTCAAGCACATTTAAGGGAGATGAGAGGCACCCAAGTGTCACATCAGACCATTCTTAACAATTTACATCAGCATGGTCTGGGCGCAGGATGATCGGCAAGGGCACCTGACCGGTACCTGACCTGGCTGATGCATAATGCTCTAATTGACATCTCCAACATCATTGGCAGCCATCATTTCTACTCAGAGTGAATTGACTTTCATCACTGAACAGCACTGAGGACCACTGGTTCCTCATGTAGCATAGATGCTCCCTGAGTCATGTAAGACAATGAAGTCTGCTGTGCCTGGTTTGGTGTGGTCAGGATGTCTAGCATGCAGACCATGATGATATAAATGGTTACGAGTGGTCTGATGTGACCCACTTGTGCCTTTCACCTTCCTTTTATGTGCTTAGAGTGTGTGGCGTTCATTACCCGATTCCACAGAGCATTGATTACAATGAAGCATCAGTATGTGGTGTAACCTAAGGACGTCCACTTCTTTGCCTTTCTGTGTCTCTGTATCTCTGTTGCAACCTGCTGATGACACTCTAAGCTCAGTGGCCCTTACCGTCTGAAAGCATCCTGCTTGAGGACTCCCCATGGAGAGGTACTGTTGATTAATTACAAGGTGTTGTATTGGTCTCATGATGTCAAAATGTGAACAGTATAATGAGAAGGACTGTTTAAATCCCAATTCAAATAGATCACTTAAGTTTATTGGGCAATTCAGGGATCAAGCACCTGTTGGAAATTATGCCATTAAGCTCATTGTTAGAGATCAGCAAGTTGTTCAAAAAGTACTGAAACAATGAACAGTTGGACATGTGCATTCTAGAGTTCAGAGATGATCTCATTTAAAAAAAAAATTCAAGAAACTTAGAAACTTTATGTTCATCCTGATATTTTACCCTAGAGCCAAATATCTCTAACTTTTTTAAGTAGTATATAAATAAAGCCAAAACAGTTTTTTTATCGGGTTTATCCTCATTTTGGATACATACAGGCAGTCCCCAGGTTACAAAAGAGATAGGGACTGTAGGTTTGTTCTTAAGTTGAATTTGTATGTAAGTCGGGACAGGTATATTTATTAAATATAACTCCAGCAAAAACAATTTTTTTCTAGTTTTGGATAGTGCAGGGAACAGTTTTTACATTTGTTTTGCTGCCTATGCCTTTGTTTTTTTAGAAGATTTCAGCTAACGTTCTGTATCTCATGTGCAGCTGTGGCGTGCTGGCACTTGGTTATCATGGGGCGTGACTCAGTGTTGAATGTCAGCCACGCCTCATACGTCTCCGTTTGTAACTAGGGGACGTATGTAAGTCGGAACGATGTAAGTCGGGGACTGCCTGTATACATATTACATCACTTTGTTGGCTGGTTGATTGGTCTGGTCCATGTGGGTGATATTAGAAATTTTAGGTATGTATGGACAATAATCTAAAATGTACTAGAGCTAAAATTTAAGCTTTAAAGGGAACTTGTCACATAAGTTATGCCCCCCTTCATGAGGATAGAACAAGCTAGTGACAGACTGTCCCTTATTCTGTAAGATGCAGGAGTTTAAGAGCATTAAGGGCCACATGAAAAGAAAAACATTCTAGGTCTAAAAATTCTCTTTGTTGCCCATAGCAACCAATCAGAGCGCCCCTGTCCTACTTCCAGAACACTATCTGAAAGGGAAAGGCACCTATGATTGGTTGCTATGGGCTACAAAGTGAATTTTAGACCTAGACAGTTTTCACACATGTGGTGTGCATTAAAATAAATCCACAGTTGTGTCTCTAATTAACTCAGATTTTGCTAATAAACCAGAAGGCACATGTGCATGCCCATCTGAAGTATGCCAGTGAACACCTGGTTGATTCTGTGAGTGATTGGGAGAAGGTGCTGTGGTCAGATGAGACAAAAATTTAGCTCTTTGGCATTAACTAACTCGTGTGTTTTGGGGGAAGAGAAATGCTGCCCAGCCAAGAAAAGAACACCGTTTCCACTGTCAAGCATGGAGGTACAAACATTATGTTTTGGGGGTGTTTCTCTGCTAAGGGCACAGGACTACTTCACCGCATCAACCTCCTTCCCTCCGACAGGACATTAACCAGCAAGACAATAACCTAAAACATACAGGCAAGGCAACAAAGGAGTGGCTCAAAAAGAGGCACATTAAGGTCATGGTGTGGCCTAGCCAGTCTCCAGACCTTAATCCCATAGAAAACTTATGGAGGGAGTTGAAGCTCCAAGTTGCCAAGCAGCCGCCTCAAAATCTTAATGATTTAGAGATGATCTGCAAAGAGGAGTGGACCAAAATTCCTCCTGACATGTGCGCAAACCTCATCATCTACTACAAAAAACATCTGACTGCTGTGCTTGCCACCAAGGGCTTTGCCACCAAATATTAAGTCTTGTTTGCCAGAGGGAACAAATACTTATTTCTCACTGCCAAATGCAAATAAATTTATATAGTTTATACAATGTAATTTTCTGGATTTTATTTTTGATAGTCTATCTCTCAATATTAAAATTAACTTACCCTTAAAATTATAGGCTGTTCATGTCTTTGTCAGTGGGCAAACATACGCAATCAGCATGGGATCAAATAATATTTCCTTCACTGTAGATGAGCGAAAAATTTTTTGCCATGTTATAATTAGTGATTTTGTATGTATGGAAATCAAAACAGGTGATGTGGGTTGATGGGTGTTACAAAAAGAGTTAAAGGGGTTGTCCAACTCGATTTTTTAAGTTTAACTTAATGGTGCAGAAGCTAGGAGAAAATAAAAAAACAATATTTACCTTTTAAGTCATGTTCAGACCAGTTTTAGTATGGATTAAGAGAGATGTAGAATAAGTGGGTTTAAAGGTTGTCTTAAATTACCCAAAACTTTCAGCCTGTCAGTGTCCCCTGGTAAGTTTAACTGAGGGGCGTGCGTTGTCTGGTCTGTTCCCCCTTCTCCCCCCATCATCAGACACAGGCAGCTACATAACTTCCCATACAGGGGGGGAGGGGAGGGGGTTTGCTCTCAGAGTTCACCCTGTGTGGGCCTGCCTAGGTCTGTTGCAGGAGAGGGCTGATCTATGAGTGTAGAGAGGAAGGTGAAGTGGTGTGCTAAAAAACCCAAAAGAGAGGATGGGAAGTGTTCCTATATCCCCTGCTTAGCTACAAGTCTCCACATCTCCAGCAACAACAAGGGAAGTGTTTACTATACTCAGGGTGTCTCCTAAAACTGGAGAACATAAAGTATTCACATGCCCCCTGATCTGTATAGTATTAGTATAGTCACAGTTTTCCCAAAGAACATCATGATTATAGTAACAGACAGGGTCACTGCTGTCACATCTATTGTGTAGAGAGCAGGAGGAAGCAGGCACACACAGGGTTAATCCAGGAAGCAGGGACACAGATGCCAGAGTCCTCCCTCCCCCTCCAGAAGCATTCTGTGCGGGAGGGGCTCTCTGCTCCGACCTGTCTTCAAAGGTGATGAGTCATTCAGACCTGACAGCCAGTAAGATAAGGATCAACAGGTCAGCTACTATAGAGATTTGAGGAGCTGATGTAGTAATACTAACAGGGCTACTCAAAATCAGTAGGACATTTTAAAGAACTTTATATTGCAAAGCTGCTTGTTTTTAAAGATCTTTAAATTAAAACCCAATCATTGTAGCGAGACAACCCCTTTAAGTGTGCATATCGTACAATAGAGTTTGGCTGTTATATACACCCTATTACTGTATAAGGTTCCATCCTAAAGTAGTTGACTTCCAAATAGTGACTTTGGGTGGTATAATGTGACTGCTACGGCCAATCAGAGGCTGCAGACAATAGAAGACTAGCAAAGAGGATCAGAAGGCATAGTCCATTTTGTAGCTAGCAGTGATTCAAATTTACCATCTGTGACTTACAGTAAAATCAAAGTACGAGGAGGGAACATGAAGAGGGGCATCTGCATAGTCACCCTTGTGTAACTCTTAGGAATCAACTGACATTTCTTCGCTTTTGCTAAATTATTGGGATCTACTAACAATTGTATACATGGTGTGCCTGCTACATCCGCATGTGTTCTGTATGAAGACTTATATCCTGGTACTAAATGTGTCCCAGAACCTTTACCCAACCAACTGTTAATATGACCTGAGCAGGGGCGTAACTGCCGGGGTAGCAGGGGTAGCAGTTGCTATGGGGCCCCTGCGCTTAGGGGGGCCCCGGGGCAGCTGCTACCGTGTCCGCTACCCCGGTAATGCCGCTCCTCACTGCAGTGGGCGGGGAGCTGAGGGGCCCGGCGCATACTGCCTCTGAATGCCTGGGCCCCCCAGCCCGAGCTTTCAGAGGCAGCGCTGGCCGGAGCTAGCAGAACGGAGCGTCGCTCGCTCCGCCCTGCTACTTCCCCTGCCGGCCCTCTGTGATCACGTGGGCATGCGCTCGCGTCGCTCGCGCACTCTCTACGCTTCTGCCGCCGTCCGCGTGAGACAGAGGCTCAGAGAGGCTGCCAGTGCGGCGCATCGGGGGAGCGTCGTTGGGGCGATGGTAGTAAACTAATTTCTTATTTTACCTGCTCTAGTGCTACCTATACACAGCCCTAGCCTGGCCTGCCTATAAGCCCCCAGCCTGCCTGCCTATACACCCCTAGCCTGCCTGCCTATATAGCACCCTAAGCCTACCTGCCTATACACCCTAGCCTGCCTGCTATACAGCCCCCTAGCCACTCTGTTATTACAGCCCCTAGCTGCCTGCCTATTACGCCCCTAGCCTGCCTGCTATACAGCCCTAGGGCATTCCTATACAGCCCCTAGCCTGCCTGCTATAACAGCCCCCTAGCATGCCTGCCTATACAGCCCCTAGGGCTACTATACAGCCCCTTGCCTGCCTGCCTATACAGCCCGAGCCTGACTGCCTATACAGCCCCTACGCTGCCTGCCTATTACAGGCCCACCTGGGCTACTATACAGCCCCTAGCCTGCCCTGACTATACCAGACCCATAGCCTCCTGGCTACATACAGCCCCCTAGCCTGCCTGCCTTTTACAGCCCCTAGCCTGCTGCCCTATACACCCCTAGTGCCTGCCCTATACAGCCCCCTAGCCTGCCTGCTATACACCTAGCCTGCTGCCTCACTACAGCCCCCTAGGCCTGCCTGCCTATCCACCCCTAGTCTGCCTGCCTATACAGCCCCTAGTTGCTGCCTATATAGCCCACTACGCTGCCTCCTATACACACCCCGCTGCACACGGCACACGCGCACTCTCTTGCTCACTCGACACACACCAGGCTACCTTTACAGCCCTAGCACTGCTGCTATACAGCCTAGGCCGGCCCATGACCTATGCAGCCCCCTAGCCTGCTGCTATAACCCCTTAGCCTTCCTGCCTATCACCCCTAGCCTGGCCTGCCTATACAAGCCCCTAGCTGCCTGCCTATACAGCCCCCCTTTTTTTAAAAGGCCTGCTGCCTATACACCCTCGCCTTCCTGGCCTATACAGCCCCCTAGGTGACCTATACAGCCCCTAGTCAGCCTGCCTATAAGCCCCTCTAGCTGCATGCCTCTATACTGCCCCCTAGCCTGCTGCCGTACTACAACCCCTAGCTGCCTGTATACACGCCCCTAGCCTGCTGCCTATACACAACCATCTCGCCACCTTATGCCTATACAAGCCCCTAGCATGCTGCCTTACACCCTAAGCCTGCCTGCCTATACAGCCCCATAGCCTGACTGCCTATAAACCCCCTAGCCTGCTGCCTATCAGCCTACTAGGGGCTACCTATACAGCCCCCTTAGCCCTGCCGTGACGCTCGCTCACTCGCAACATCGCCTGCTGCCTATACAGCTCCTAGCTGCCTGCTATACACCCCTAGCTGCTTGCCTATACTCCCTAGCCTGCCTGCCTATACAGCCCCTAGGGCTACCTATACAGGCCCCCTAGCCAGCCTGCCTACGTCATCCGCACTAGCCCGCCTGCCTTATACAGCCCCTAGGGCTACCTATACACCCCTAAGCTGCCTGCCTATATACAGCCCCTGGGTACCTTCACAGCCCCTATTCTGCACGCGCACGCGCTCGCGCTACTCGCACACACACGAGCCAGCTAGGCTTATACAGCCCCCTGGGCTACTATACACCCCTAGCACTGCCTGCTATCAGCCCTAGCCTGCCTGCCTATACGGCCCTCTTGGGCTACTATACAGCCCCCTAGCTGCCTGAGCCTCGCTCATCGCAACACTCTGCGCCTCACTCTCAATACAGCCCCTAGCCTGGCCCTGCTATACAGCCCTAGCCCAGCCTACCTGCCTATACAAGCCCTGTACACCCCATAAGCTCCCTGTACACCCCCCCTAAGCATCCCTGTACACCCTTAAGCCTGCCCACGCCAGTACACACACCCAGGCTGCCTTTATACCCCAGGTGCCGCGCTCGCTCGCACACACGCTCTTCGCGCACGCGCCTATATAGCTCCAAGGTTTCCTAGCTGAATAGCTATAGTACCGTGAAGCCTTTGCTGTCTGACTATTATAGCCCCCCTATCCTTTTATATGGGGCCCCGTTAGCTGCACCCTATCTCTCACACGCTCTCACGCTCGCTCGCCGCGCCCCCTATAGCCACCTACCACTGTGTCTAACCTGTATGCTCCCTATAGCTACCTAAACCTGCTGCTATATGGGCACTTATTGGCCACCTAAACCTTTGCCTATTTGGGGCCCCATATACTATTTAAAACTCCTGCTAAATGGACCCGCATATAGCCAGGGGGTAGGTGCTGGAAAAGTCAGGATTCATATGATATTAGTGTCTAAATTCCAGCGGAAAAGTGGCGGGGAGAAGTCATCACTCGCTCTCGGTCCACTGCGACGGATGCAGAAAAAAGTGGGAAAGTAACGGACTCGTATGAGAAAGGTCACCTGTGAGTCACAAAGATGGTAATACACTGTAATCACATATGTGTCTGCACAGGCTATTGTACAATGGTGTTACCATATATGGTCACTGTATGGTGGTTATAACCAGTCTAAGAAGTATGTCTACACAGGTATATACACTATATGGTCATGTATGGTGGTTATACCGCTACAGCTACCCTCTCATCGTCCGTCTCGCCTCTCCTACTCTCCGCGCCTCCCCCATTATACCAACTATGATGGTCACTGTATGGTGGTTATATACAGTCTCAGAGGACTGTGTACACTAGTTTATACCCATATATGGTCACTATATGGCACAACGCGTGGTAGCTATTGGTCTTTGTGTACATGATGTAATAAGTGTAGGGGTATTAATCATGTCATTTGTGGTGGTAATTTGTGGTGTGTTCTGGCGGTATAAATCAGGTCATATGTAGTAGGAGTTATTGGTAATGTTGGTTTGGTCGCGCTCTCGCTGGCTCTCTCTGCCCTCTCCCCGGTACGAAGCATGTTTGGTGATATGTAGAGGTGAGGTATTACCCCTTGTATTATTTACATTATCTAACAGCCATGTCCTCGCGCCTCCCCCACCTCTCCGGCCCTCCCAGCGCGCCGCCTCAGAGAGGTGGGCGGAGGAGGGGAGGAGGGGGGGTAGGGGGCCCCATCCAAAAGTTTGCTTTGGGGCCCCGGCTCCTCTAGTTACGCCCCTGGACCTGAGGGTTAAAAAGAGTACCAAAACAGATCCATTGGATCATGCTGTATATAAAAACATGCATATGAAATGGAAAAGTTGGATGAAAACTTTAAGATGTATTGGCAATGTTTTTTCACCAATATCAAAGTGGCTAGCTATAAACTACTTCGCCCTAGCTCGCTCACCTCGCGCGAGCGGGCACTCTTATATATGGATACACCTAAAATAAAATGGGAGAATGGTGGTGATTCAAACATTATGGGTGTCAGTTCGGCATTCCTACTGAACAGTTTCTGGAAAAGTGGCTTGGTCATCTGGGGCCCAGTGATATGGCCACAGGTCTCCCCGATCTGATCCATTAGAATTTATCTTTGGGGTAATCTGAACCCCCACCCGGCCCATTCCTCTCCTCCTCTGCTGTGAAGATACAAAGATGTGGAGCATCTGCATATCTCGCGATTATGGAGCTGTGGCTAGCATCTCTTCTGTGGTGTTGCTATCAGTGTGCAATGTGAGTGGGACGAAGAGGGTTGCATTGACATCCAACAACAATGGCAGCATTTTGAACAAATATTTTATAAGTAGTCATAAACTTGTAAATAAATTATGAAAGAATAATGTTATGTTAAAACCAAGCACTCCATTGTATTTTTCTTGTGA
Organism: Phyllomedusa bahiana; assembly: GCA_025379985.1. Taxonomy (NCBI): domain Eukaryota; kingdom Metazoa; phylum Chordata; class Amphibia; order Anura; family Hylidae; genus Phyllomedusa; species Phyllomedusa bahiana. The sequence continues at coordinate 32,946 of JAODAL010026571.1, read as the reverse complement.
ATTCTCAATATTTATGGATGTTGGTACTGATCACTCTTCATGGAAAAAATACAGAGTTGGAACAAAATGGATACTCAAAATGTCCAACATTGTCAAAAACCATCTTGAAAAGTTTTTCCTCCCACTATACTATTCGCGCGGCACACTACAAACAGGAAGTTGATATCACCAACCATTCTCATTTTATTTAGGTGTATCCATATAAATGGCCCATCTTGTACAGAAGTGTGAATGAAACCTTAGGTTTTTCTTGTTAAAATTACAGGCTTTCTCGGACCCTTTCTCAAAATGTTTTGATTAATTCTAAAATATGTGTGTGTTTAAGGGCTTGCTATACAGTAGCTTAATCACAATTATAAGTTTAAATGGATATAACAGGTCGTCAATATTAGATTGATGAGGTTCTGATTCCTGGCACCCCCACATTAAGCTTGATTGAGGGGGTCACAATGCTTGTGCTAGTGAGGCTTCAATGTTTTAACATCTGTTTCAGCCTTCAAACTCGCAAATGTCATACTATTAATAGGGGATTGAAGGTCACTTAAAGGTCATGGGCTTTCGTTAATAAACACAGATCATTCAGATTCTGGTGAATCAAATTAACTTTGACTCTCCTTGCTAGTTAGAATGAGGTTTTGGCCTTGGTGTGTACTGTTCTCTATGAATTGTGTTGTGTACTAGTGCTAAAAAGTCTCACTTTTGTACTTTTCAGTATGTTTATATAACATTTCTCAGAAATATTGTGTAACATCCAGGTGGACTCTGGCAAACCTGAGATGGACCACAATTTTTTTACATCAATGGCTTCTTTTGTGGTGTCCTTTAATGAACACCAGTGTTGTTTACTGTGTTTCTGATAGTGGACACAAGAACCAATATTTGTTATTCTTTGTAGAGACTTGTCTATGGGTTTTGTACTATTCTTCTTACCTTTTCCAGGATTGTCCTTTGTCCTAGTGAGTGTAACAACACTCCTGAAAAGTCTCCTTTTGTAGACAATTGCTGTAACTATGGATTGTTGTACAGCCAGAACTTTGGCAATGCTTTTGTAGCCTTTCCCAGCATCATCCCTGTAACATGTCTTCTGAGATCTTCTGAAAGTCGTTTGCATCGAGACATAGTTTACACTAACCAGTCTTTCTGGAGAAGAACAGATTTTTCAGTAACCAGGGTTTATGTTGCCTTATTTAATGGGCAGAAAGTCCACATTTCCAGTTTCACCTTCCTAATTTAAACAAATGACAAAAGTCATCAACACAGTAGTTCACTTTTCTCCTTGCAGTGTGGATGTTTACTCAATGTGCTCAAAAAAGGCATAACCAAAATAGATGTTTGTGTGTTATCTGTTTAGTTAGATTGTGATTGTTTATAATTGTAACTTAGTTAACAATCAGACCTTATTTTATTAGCAAACCAGGAATCCAGGTGATTTCAAAAGGCTCATTAAAGGGGTTTTGCCACGATGTAATGTTGACGTGGGATCCTCCAAAATGGGTATTTTAAACAGTTTCTAAATTTTATGTGATTACAAAAAGTGCAGCCTGTGAGAGCTACAGCATTGCTCAGTCACCCTTAGTTTCCTGAAAGTTTACATTAGACACTGTTGTAATGTTATTATTTGAGTAAACTTTAGAGACGCTCCCTGCTTCCTCTCTGCTCTCTCTCTCTGCTCACCCCCTTCCTCTCACCCCTGCAGCGTTCATGACTCAGCATGCTTTGTTTATATTCTGCCCTCATGAGTGGCACAAAGACAGATTGTGGAGGTGGCAGCAGCATGAGTAGGCCACAGAGTGGGACAATTACACAGTGTGGAGGTGGCAGCAGCAACAGCAGCAGCATCCGACCGGAAAGTGGCACAATGACATATTTTTGAGGTAGCGGCAGCTAGGTGACATAATGAGGAGGTGGCAGCAGCAGCATCAAGCCAGAGAGTGCCATGGTGACATAGCCTGGAGGTGACAGCAACAGCATGAGGAGACCTGAGTGGTAAGGTGGCAGCAGCATCAGAAAGCTACATAATGGCCCAGTGAAGAGTGGAGAGGTGGGTAGCAATACCAGTCCCTGGTAAAGATGGTGGGTGGTAGAAGGAGCAGCTGGCAGCAGATGTGTGGCATCAGGTGGGTTGCAACATCACAATAGGAGATGAGGCAGATAGCCAAAAGAATCCAGACTCATTTGTCAAAGTTTGGGTGAAGCGACATGGCTGATCTAATCTGATGCATCAGGCATTGGTGTGTGGAAATCCTAGCTGATCCATGCCTTATTCATCTTGACAAAGGTGAGTCTCTGAACATGTCGGGTGGACAAACAAGTTCTCCTTGAGGTAACTATGGCCCCCACTGCACTGACTCTCCACCTTCCCACCTCGGCTCGGCACAAGCCATCAGTTCTCTGAACAGTGCAGAGTCCACCACTTGAAAATGGAAAGGCACGGTCAGCTTCTGCGCCATAGGATGGCTGGACGCATACTGCTGTCTCTTGGCAATCGCCCTGGTGAACGACTGCTGGTGCAATGAGTAGCGAGGAGCAGGAGCAGGAGCATCTGGACCGGTAGATGATGGGAAAGACACATCGCTCCCTTTGGCAGAAGTGGTGGAGCCTTGACTGCCTGAAATGGGATGTGTGCCACTTGGTGCTGCTGTTGCTGCGGCAGGATGGACTACCACATCCGAGACACATTTCTCCCAGGCAACTGGATGTTGACGCTGCATATCTTGACACAGGGTCGTGGTGCCAACATGAGGTCCCTGATCACGCTTCACTATCTGCCCACAGATTCTACATATACCTATGTATTGCAAAGGTGTTTCACCTTATAAGTGAAAAATTTAACTCTGGTGCTGAGAACAATATCCCAAAATAATAACCTGCCTGTAATGGAGATGTGTATATGTGAGAAATACACACACTGTATTTCAAAGATACTGTAATTCACCAAAATAAGTGAAAAAAGTAACTCTTTGTAGCTCTACATGTATCAGCGTTTAACCGAACAGGTTCTGTCATAATCTTATGATGGTGTAAAAGGAGTACGCTCTTTGGTGGGATCTTGGCCCTCTGCTCAGTTCTTTCTAACTAGCGCTGACATTACCCTGTCAGGCTGTGTTCCCACTTCACTTATCTGGACAGTTACGGGGTCAAAACTGACCAAATAACTGAAGCGATTCCAAGAACGATGCCTGTCATCTGCGTGTCATACTAAATCAGAACATTGTTTCAATACCAAACCACGCTCCTTATGCATATTTCTGCATGGCACAATGTTCTACAACACTATACAGGCTCTCTGCCACCAGGAAATAGCTGTTTTTAATGCAATTCATTGCAAATAAATTCTAAATGAACCGAATTATGGGGAAAAATTAGACGAATCAGCCGAATCGAATTTTTGAGACATTTGTTCCTCTCTAGTTGTGGTCATCTGAACAGTCACCTACTGACAGTAGGTGTGCAGATAGAGGAGAAGCACAGGCCAGAACACAGCCACTCATTTGTTCTTTATGCACACCATTTTTCAATAATTCACTGTCATGAGCAGTGTTAGTGGATCCTCTGGACCACCGCAAGCGATGGCGTAAGCCACGCCAGGGAGCGGAATCTAAGTAGGTCCCGGTTTTCACCAGAGCCCACCACAAAGCGGGATGGACTTGGTGCAACGGGATCCTACCAGGTCGCTTCCACTGACGTGACTTGCTTGCGATGGCAGCCAAGGGTGAGCGTTGTACAGAATCGTGAGGCGTAGACGTAGTCGGGTACATTCAATAAGGTTAGGACAGGTGGCAGAGGTTCGTGGTCGAGGAACGTAGGCAAGAAGGTACAGTACACGGTATTACGGAAGACTCAGGAACACTTTCTCAATAGGCAATAGGCACTAAACATCCAGCAGGGTAACCAGGAAGAGGCAGGCTTAAATAGGGGTAGCGACTGGCAATATCGAATTACCGGTGCGCTGGCCCTTTAAATTTAACACTGCCATCGCGCGCGCTCCCTAGGGAGTGGGACCGCGCACGCCGCAGGACAGCGACTGCAGCAGGAGTGTGGCCGGGTAAGTGTGCAGGGGCACAGGCAAGGGAACGAGCGTGCCCGCGACCCGACATGCAGGTTACGGTGCCACCCATCAGCGGGGCACGGATGCGCCCGCTACCCTGGATGAGGGTCGCAGATGCATCTGTGACAGTACCTTCTCCCCTTTGGCCTCCCGCTCTTTCTGGCCTGAAGGAATTTCCTGATTACATTATGGTCAAGAATATTGTCCTCTGGCTCCCAGAATCTCTCTTCCGGCCCGAACCCCTTCCAGTCTATGAGGAAATGACGCTTACCTCTAATGGTCTTCATGGCCAAGACCTCTCTTATGGTAAAGATGTTGGTGGCATCTTCTACAGGAGTCGAAGGAACAGCTTTCCGCGAGAAGCGATTTAGGACCACCGGTTTTAAGTGGGAGAAGTGGAAGGAGATTGGGACACGCATCGTGGGGGGAAGCCTAAGCTTGTAGGCCACTGGGTTGATGCATTTGAGAACCTCGGATGGTCCTAGAAACCGGGGTCCCAGTTTATAGCTGGGGATCTTAAGGCGGATGTACTTTGCTGATAACCACACCTTGTCTCAGGGAGAGTAGACTGGGGAAGGTCTTCTCCGTTTGTCTGCTTGCCTCTTCATGAGGGCAGAAGCCTGTTGCAGAGATAGGCGTGTCTGATCTCAGATGATCGTCAGGTCACGGACCAGATCCTCCACGGCCGGCACTTCAGAGGGCACCGAAATTGGCAGGGGTGGGCACGGAAGTTGTCCATAGATGATGAAGAAGGGGGCGGACCCAGCAGACTCCGAGTCCAAGGAATTCTAAGAGAATTCGGCCCAGGGTAACAGATTAGCCCAGTCGTCTTGACGTGCCGAAACGAAATGGCGTAGGTTGTTGCCCAGGACTTGATTAACCCGCTCCACTTGTCCATTGGTCTGTGGATGGTATGCCGAGGAGAAGTCCAACTTAACCTGTAGCTGAGCACAGAGGGAGCACCAGAAGTTGGACATGAATTGAACTCCACGCTCCAAGACAATATGCAGAGGAAGTCCATGCAAGCGGAACATGTGCTGGAAGAACAGGCTGGCAAGACAAGAAGCAGAAGGGAGACCTGGCAGAGGAACGAAATGGGCCATCTTTGAGGATCGATCGGTGACTACCCACACCATGGTCACATGAGTCCAAGGGAAGTTGGTGATTGGTAGTGGCTGAAGCAAACCCACCGGCTTGTGAGGAGGAGACTTGTTTTGGTCACAGGAAGTGCAAGATGCCACAAATGCACGAACATCTTTAGCGAGGTCAGGCCACCAATAGAAATGAGAGATCAGGGAGCAAGACTTTTGTACCCCTGGATGTCCAGCCATTCTAGAGCAATGTCCCCAATTAAGTATCCTCCTCCGCAGAGCCGGGCGAACATAAGTCTTGCCCAGAGGGATTTGTCCAAGATCTATCGGTGCAGCGGCGATTAGTCATTCAGGAGGTATGATGTGCCGTGGTGCAGGTTCATTCCCTATCACGTCCGAAGCCCGGGAGAGAGAATCCACCTTGACATTCTTTTCAGCTAGGCGAAAATGAATGAGAAAGTCAAACCAGGAAAAAAACAGTGACCAACGGGCCTGCTGGGTATTTAGCCATTGGGTCGTCTGCAGATAGAGTAGATTTTTGTGTTCGGTGTACACGTTGACAGGGTGACGAGCTCCTTCGAGGATATAGAGCCAATACTCAAAAGGCAGCTTGATGGCCAGTAGTTCCCGGTCACCAATGGAGTAGTTCCTCTCTGCGGCCGAGAAGGTTTTGGAAAAAAACTCGCATGTGAGGGTCTTGTCTTTGGGCCCTTTATGAGTAAGCACAGCCCCGGCCTTCACCGAGTAGGCGTCCACCTCTAGAAAGACCGGTTTCTCCGTATCTGGCAGGGAGAGTACGGGTGCAGAGACAAGGCCGACTTTAACTTAGAAAAGGCTTCTTCTGCCGACGGCGGCCAGAGCTTCAGATTAGCATTCTTCTGGGTTAGCGCCACTATAGGTGATACCAGCGAGTAGAATTGTGGAATGAACTGACTATAATAATTGGTAAAACCCAAAAACCTTTGTATGGCTCGGAGACCCACAGGTCGTGGCCACTGTAGATCGACAGACAATTTTGCGGGGTCCATTTATAGGCCCTTGTCGGAAATGATGTAGCCGAGGAATGGAAGACTTTTCTGATGGAATAGGCACTTTTTGGGCTTGGCATACAGGCGGTTAACCCTTAACCGCTTGAGGACCTGTCGCACATGGACTTGATGGGACTCAAGACCGGCAGAGAACACCAGAATGTCATCCAGATAAACGACTACACATGTGTACAGGAGATCCCTGAATATGTCGTTCACAAATTCTTGGAAGATGGCAGGTGCATTGCAGAGTCCGAAGGACATGACAAGGTACTCGAAGTGCCCGTCGCGGGTATTGAAGGCAGTCTTCCATTCATCACCCTTACCCCTTACGAATCCGAATGAGGTTGTAAGCCCCTCACAGGCCCAATTTAGTGAATATCCCTGAAAGAGTTCCGAGATCAAGGGCAGTGGGTAGCGGTTCTTTACGGTAATTTTGTTGAGCCCCCGGTAGTCAATGCAAGGACGTAGGGAACCATCCTTCTTTGTAACGAAAAAGAACCCGGCCCCAGCTGGAGAGGAGGACTTGCATATGAATCCCTTCTGGAGATTCTCCTTGATGTAGGCAGACATAGCCAAGGTCTCCGGTACCGACAGTGGATAGACCCTGCCCCGTGGAGGAGACGTCCCGGGAAGAAGGTCAATAGGGCAGTCATAGGCGATGAGGAGGCAATGTCCCAGCTTGCTTCTCGGAGAAGACATCCGCAAATTCTTGATACGGAGTGGGAAGGCCCGCCACAGGTTTAGATGGTACAGGAGGAGAAGCGGAAAGCACCGGGCAAGGTGCCACCAGACAGCGAGACTGACACTCTGGCCCCCAACGCAAGACTTTGCCCGTCTGCCAGTTGAGCACGGGAGCATGGCGCTTCAGCCATGGGAGACCCAGAAGAATGGACGAAGAGGACTGGGGTAACACGTAAAACGCAAGTCTCTCCTTATGCAGTGCCCCCACTTGAAGGAACAGAGGTTCAGTGCAGAACCGGACTGGATCACTGAGGATCTCTCCACTGACAGAGGAGATGACTAGGGGTTTCTCCAGGCAGATCACAGCGAGTTTATGCTGGGACACTAAGGCAGCATCCAGGAAATTTCCAGCCGACCCAGAGTCCAGGAAAGCAGAAGCTTGAACCCAGATACCTGATCCAGTGCCGAGTATGGACAAATGAGGAGAGGCCTTGCTCTCACCTAGGGACGCCTCTCCCACGTATCCTAGGTGCGTGCATTTCCCGAATGCTGAGGACGAAGTGGGCAGCCCCAGCGGAAATGTTTGGGGCTGGCACAGTAGAGGCATAGGTTTTCTTCACGCCGCCGGGTCAGCTCCTGTGGAGTCAAGTGAGCTCTGTCCACTTGCATGGGTTCCTCAGTAGCAGGCAGGGAGGAAAACTGTGGTGGCCTCTGGAATACAGGAGCTAGGCGCGGAAACCGATGACCCCTGGCAGGTTCGCGTTTCTGATGTAGCTCTTCTCGCCGTTCAGAAAAACGGATATCGATCTGAGTGACCAAAGAGATTAGATCACTCAAGGAGGAAAGCGGATCACGGGTAGATAAGGCATCCTTGATCTGGCTGGAGAGGCCTTTCTTGAAGGTGTTGGCTAACGCCGCATCGTTCCATGACAGTTCCGAGGCCAGGGTGCGGGACTGTACTGCGTAATCACCTTGACACAGTAAAGCGGTTTCAGCAGAAGAGGCTCAGGCGGGTTCCTCAAACACGCTGCAGAACTCGGTGAGGAAGGCGGTGAGGGTAGCCGTGACGGGATCGTCTCTGTCCCACAGAAGGGTAGCCCAGGCCAGAGCTTTCCCGGAAAGAAGGCTGACCACGAATGTGACCTTCGAACTTTCCGTAGGGAATTGGTTCCCCATTAACTCAATGTGCAGGGAACATTGGGTGATGAAGCCCCTGCAAGCCTTGGAGTCCCCATCGAACTTAAACGGCATAGACAGACGGAGCCTTTGATCAGCAGCCGATGCTGAAGCTGAGGGGGCAGCGGAAGCCACAGGAGCGGGTCATTGCTGCTGGGTGGCTAGGCACTGCTGCATCATGGCGGAGAGGTGGCTGAGTTGCTTGGCCTGCTGAGCGATCTGCTTGGATTGCTGCACCACGATGGTGGTTAGGTCAGCGACGCTAGGCAAAGGCACCTTGGCGGGATCCATGGCCGGATCTTACTGTCACGAGCAGCGGTAGTGGATCCTCTGGACCACAGCAAGCGATGGCGTAAGCCACGCCAGGGAGCGGAATCTAAGTAGGTCCCGGTTTTCACCAGAGCCCGCAGCAAAGCGGGATGGACTTGCTGCGGTGGGATTCTACCAGGTCGCTACCCCTGACGTGACTTGCTTGCGATGGTAGCCAAGGGTGAGCGTGGTACAGAATCGTGAGGCGTAGTCGGGGACAGGCGATAAGGTTAGGACAGGCGGCAGAGGTTCATGGTCGAGGGATGTAGGCAAGAAGGTACGGTAAACAGTATGATGGAAAACTCAGGAACGCTTCCTCAATAGGCAATAGGCACTAAAGATCCAGCAGGGTAACCAGTTAGAGGCAGGCTTAAATAGGGGCAGCGACCAGCAATAGCGGATTACCAGTGAGCTGGCCCTTTAAATTTAACACTGCCGTCGCGCACGCGCCCTAGGGAGCGGGACCACGCGCACGCCGCAGGACAGAGACTGCAGCAGGAACGTGGCCGAATAAGTGTGCAGGGGTACAGGCAAGAGAACGAGCGCGCCCGCGGATGAGGGTCGCAGAGGCATCCGTAACAGTCACATTACACACCAAATCTTATTGTCCCTATACATCCATGTTTGGTTTATTAGTGACACCTTCATTGAGCTTTACTGCAGGGACTTGGCACCTTCTTTAGGCAACCGTGATAACGTTCCTGGATTGGGCTGCCGGGATGTTCCTTCCCCCTTACTCATTGGGGGAACATCATCCTAGTTCACCATCCAGCGCCTTCTATTGACGCTACACTGGCGCGGGCAGTAGGTGATGACTTCCGCCAAATCTCTGGTGTGCTGGGAGGGGAAGGAAGGCACACCTGCAGATAGACAGAGACACCGATTGTCTCTCTTCTCAGGCCCCATGTAATTACTGCACTCTGGTTTTGGAAGGAGACTTCATGATTTTGCATTTGCCTTTCTATAGAGGTATGCTGCTGGGGGGGTTATTTCACAAGTATAGGAGGTATACACAGGTGATGGTGATGGCTTATCTTTATATATGTTGAGCCACAGTCTCATTTCACTGCACGGTCCCCAGAAGAAGCCCATGTGAAACACGCATTGGGACTGGTGGAGTATTTCAGGTTCTTGGGTAATATTATGTTGATTTACACATTATTATCACTTGACTTATATTCATAGGTAATTGGCTTGGTACATTGTATCCTTGTGAAAAGGCTTGTTTTACCTTTGAAGATATATTTGAATTTATTGCTATTTGAATATATATATTGTGCATTGACATCTAATATACTATGTTAAAATATCTGTGTGTAATAACTTTGTACTAGAGACATTCTTGATACCTACCATATATTGGGTGGATTACTTTGATATGATTTGCATATATGTTTTCTATATCAGTAATTCTTGTTTTAGCCATCCACGTTAGTCTTCTTCCACCACTTTTGTTCACTGTATGCTTGTACTTCTTTCTTTTTTAATGAAAACAATAATAAACACATTTTTAAGTGGTACCTTGTGTCGGTATATTTCTATACTGTGTTGTTTGGTACTGTTTTGGTTTTTGCAGATATGTTAATTTTGATTCCTAGCTGTATATGGAACAAGAGCAATCCTAAAGAATCTTATTTGCATGCAAGAACATATGACCAGAGTAAGAACCTGTCACACAGTTTATTCCTCCCTTGCTGAGGGCAGCACAAGCTAGTGACAGACATGCTGTTTCCAGCTCTGTGTCCCTTGTTCTGTAAGGTGCAGGAGTTTTAGAGCATTTAATGCTCAAATCTTATTCATGAGCAGGTGTTAGCCTGCCCAACAAAGGCTAGCCCCACCCATCTGACAGTTATTCTCATGTTTCTACCTATTTAAAGCAATATGTTTATCAGTTGAGGTGGGCGGGGCTAGACTCAGGTGGGCAGGGTATGAAAAAAACAGACCCTTTTCATGACTCTTTTCTGGCTGAAAACTGCAGATTTGAGCATTAAATACTCTAAAACTACAGCATCTTACAGAATAAGGGACACAGCGCTGGGAACAGCATGTCTGTCACTAGCTTGTGCTGCCCTCAGCAAGGGGGGCAGAAACCATGTGACATGTTCTCTTTAAGACTAGAACACCAGATGCATAGCAACCAAATGCTTCAGTAAAGGGGTGCAGGAGAACAGTGACCAGATCAGTTCAGTTATGTCTAGAATGAGAAAGAAGCCATGGTGTATAGTAAGGTGACATGGCTGTCCCCAGAATCTGTGAATGACAATAGGACACCTGCATTTTTATATTCAGGTTGAATAAAGCTCCCCTCGTAGCGTGTACGAGAATTCATGTATTTGAGAGAGTTTGATGATTAAATCATAAAATAAAAAACTCTTCTATTAAGGCCTTCTCCACAATAGCATGAAACAAAAAAATCTTCTAGAGTTTTTTAAGCAGTTAATCTTTTTCTCAGCATTTCTTTTGGCTCTTGGGATGCCCAGCCAACTAAAAGCCTTGGCAGGAAGAGTAAGACTATGCGGAATACTAATTAATCTGTGTGGTATTTCCTTCTTCTCTCACTAGAGGATCATTCCAAATGCCTTCTGCACAGAAAATTAAACATGGTCCAGAAGGCAACAATTCAACCACTATTCTTTAACTGTTTCTCCTTCTCCTTTAGTCTTAGCCACAACAAAGCCCAGTTCTAGTATCTAGGTGAAAAAATGCACCATTTATTGATCATGCTGCTGTTACAGAGAACCTGTCACATAGATTATCCCCCATGCTGAGAACAGCACAAGCGAGTGGCAGACATGCTGTTTCCAGCGCTGGGTCCCTTATTCTGTAAGATGCTGTCGTTTTTGGGTATTTAGTGCTTAAATCTGCAGTTTTCAGCCAGAAAAGAGTCATTCAAAGAGTCAGTTTTTTTTTTACAAACCCCGCCCACCTGAGACTAGCCCCACCCACCTCAACTGATAAACCTATTACTTTGAATAGGTAGAACCATGTGAATAACTGTCAGTGGGCAGGGCTAGACTTAGGTGGGTGGGGCTAATACCTGCTCATGAATAGGATTTGAGCATTAAATGCTATAAAACTCCAGCATCTTAGAGAATAAGGGACACAGTGCTGGAAACAGCAGGTCTGTCACTAGCTTGTGCTGTCCTCAGCAAGGGGCGCATAATCTACATGACAGGTTCCCTTTAAATGCCAAAAAGGATTCTGTTACAGGTAAAAGTATAACTTATAGTGCCAAAGCCCCATTTAAAAATTCTTGTGGGATATGCAGTTATTTCCCTATGAGTCTTTTGATTTTAAAGCACTTGGACAATGCTTTCGGTAATAAATTTCTAAAATCTCTTTTTTTTTTTTTTCAAAATATGTGGTGTGATAATTTTTTTATAAACAAATCCATTGAATGAAGGCAGGGAGTAAAGGAAAAGGAAGCAGGAAGGAAGGAAAGGGAGAATTTTTCAGTAAATTCAGCAATTTGGAAAGGTTGGATCCCAATGGCTGACATTTTAACGGTATTTTAGGTGGACTAATTCATAACAGTCCAAATTAATATGGATAACGTCACATGCGTGCTCTTTACAGTCAGGTTGCCACACTAACACCTGAAACAGTGACTTTGACCAATTCACAAGTGTCAAGAATGAACGGTTTGGAAACCGGTTCCCCAAACTTCTTGCAGGAGTCCTTTGCATTATTTACAACGCTGACATGCTGTGATTTATTACTGTAGCTATGGTTATGGTTACCTTTCTTAGACATTGTAAGTGACAATAGTAAGAAAAAATATTTGCTGCTTCATATTTGGAAGAACTAACACAACTTAAAGTCAACTGTCAGTAGTGGCAGACATATTGTGCCACATGTATGAAAACTGTTTAGGACTAAAACTCACTTTTTTGCCTAAATAGTTTTCATACATGTGGTCCATTGAGCTCAGTTGTGCGCAGTGTTGGACTGGGATTCCTAGGGTCCACAGGTGGAGTTGATTCTAGGGGCCCAAAAGCAATATCATGGGCCATATAAAATTTAGAACTTTATTTAGACAACTTCATAAAAGCATAAGACGTCAAAAATGTAGAAAACAAGAGGGATACTTATATTTAGTTGCGGGGAAACCCCGTTCAACAGCGAGTCCTGTAACACCAGAGAAGCGATGTCCTTATTATCAGAGTCCATACGACTTCACCATCTCTCTCTGTATGGCCGCGTGGTAGATACCATTCGTCGGCGTCCAAGGTGTACAAGATCCCGTAAAGCAGCCCACGATCTGGGCGGACGAAGGAGAACTCGGAGACCGAGCGGAGCTGTCAGCGTGCAACGTTTCGGGGAGGCTCCTCCCCTTTCTCAAGCATGCGCAGTACAGACACAGCCACCATCTTATAGCTGCATCCCATGAGATCTTCCATTGTAACAAGGTAAGTATCCAACAGAAACCTTAAAAATAGCAAAGATAAAAACAACAATAAAATCAACACATCTAGAGAAAGGCTTTTAAACTAAAACTTTCATTAATGCCTTTCGGGGCTAAAGCCTCCAAACGGTGTATCCACTGCGCCTCCCTTTGTAACAGCTTTTTTTGTAACTGTTTCTCAACTATACTGGTTACTTTCTCTAATATACACCAGCGCATCTCAGACACACTGTGTCTTTCCAAGGCAAAATGACGTGTCAGTGATGTTTCCCCATAATTTATCTTTTCTTCCTCCTTGTCAATATTCGAAGTATCCTTACTTTTAAATTTCTTAATCAAAGACTTATGTTCATTTAGTCTTACTCTAATCATGCGACTTGTTTGCCCTACATATTGTGGGCAAGAGATATTGTGTATGAATCCAATATTGACTAACCAACACATTGCGTTCTTAATGCGGTTTTGGATATTGTCTTGACTCTGAATTTTTTCCGCTTTGGGGAGGAGTTTTATCTCCAATTACAGGGGACATCTATGGGGTCCCCGGTGGCACCTAGTTACGCCAATGTGTACATGCAATATTTTGAAAAAGAATTTGTTTTTTCATCCCCTTTGATTCAGAACGCATTGTGTTGGCTTAGATACGTCGATGACGTTTTTATGTTGTGGACAGGAACGGAATTCCAGCTGGAAGAATTTGTATCGCACATTAACAGTGTTCACCCACTGATTAAATTTTCGATGACAAAAGATGAGGCAGCCATACCATACTTGGATGTAATGGTCAAAAAGGAAGGACATAGCCTGGTCACTACACTCTATTCAAAGGACACTGATCGCAACAATCTCTTGTTTAACACAAGCCAACATGCCCCACAAGTTTTTAAGGGCATAGTGAAATCACAATTTATTCATGTGAGACATATTTGCTCCTCAGAGGAAGAATTTGTTAAAAATAAGAACAATTTGACAAAAAAATTTGTTCAAAGAGGCTATGACAAACAAGAGATTGTGAAAATAGGAGAAGAGGTCCAATTGCTCAGTCGAAATGAACTCTTGAAAAATAGGGTTAAAAAAAGAGAAGAGGGCTGTGTTTTTAATTCGGTGTATGATTGTCATACAAGTTTGGTCAAGAAAACCATTAGGAAATACTGGGGGGTATTACAGTCCGATCCCAAGTATGGTCCTATGTTTAGGAACCAACCTAAATGGATCTACCGGAAAGGGAGAACTATCGGCCAATCTATGGTGGCTGCCGTTATTAGTAGTAAAAGTAAAAAACAGAAATTAGTACAGACGATTCTAAAACCCTTAGAGGCAGGCACAGTGTCCTGCCGTAAATGCCAGCACTGTTCAGCAATAATTAAAGGTGATACCATCTATCATCCGACCAAGGGTTATCCAATTAAAATCAAAGGCAACCATTCCTGTGAAAGTACATTTGTGATTTATATGCTTAAATGCCATGTGGTAAAATATATGTAGGGCAAACAAGTCGCATGATTAGAGTAAGACTAAATGAACATAAGTCATTGATTAAGACATTTAAAAGTAAGGATACTTCGAATATTGATAAGGAGGAAGAAAAGAAAAATTATGGGGAAACATCACTGGCACGTCATTTTGCCTTGGAAAGACACAGTGTGTCTGAGATGTGCTGGTGTATATTAGAGAAAGTAACCAGTATAGATGAGAAACAGTTACAAAAAAAGCTGTTACAAAGGGAGGCGCTGTGGATACACCGTTTGGAGGCTTTAGCCCCGAAAGGCATTAATGAGAGTTTTAGTTTAAAAGCCTTTCTCTAGATGTGTTGATTTTATTGTTGTTTTTATCTTTGCTATTTTTAAGGTTTCTGTTGGATACTTACCTTGTTACAATGGAAGATCTCATGGGATGCAGCTATAAGATGGTGGCTGTGTCTGTACTGCGCATGCTTGAGAAAGGGGAGGAGCCTCCCCGAAACGTCGCACGCTGACAGCTCCGCTCGGTCTCCGAGTTCTCCTTTGTCCGCCCAGATTGTGGGCTGCTTTACGGGATCTTGTACACCTTGGACGCCGACGAATGGTATCTACCACGCGGCCATACAGAGAGAGATGGTGAAGTCGTATGGACTCTGATAATAAGGACATCGCTTCTCTGGTGTTACAGGACTCGCTGTTGAACGGGGTTTCCCCGCAACTAAATATAAGTATCCCTCTTGTTTTCTACATTTTTGACGTCTTATGCTTTTATGAAGTTGTCTAAATAAAGTTCTAAATTTTATATGGCCCATGATATTGCTTTTGGACTATTATAGACCGGGATTGGAGACCGGTATATGGTGCCATTGAGGGTTCAAATAAGGTGACAAAAAAAGGTGGCAACTATATATATATAAGAGTCTAGGGGCCCACCAGTTGAGCTGTTTCTGGGCTGACCGGTGGAGTTTATTTTAAGGGCCCAGCCTACAGCTACTGTAAATGACTATACAGGCAGTCCCCGACTTACATCGTTCCGACTTACATACGTCCCCTAGTTACAAACAGAGACTTATGGGGCGTGGCTGACATTCAGCACTGAGTCACGCCCCATGATAACCAAGTGCCAGCATGCCACAGCTGCACATGAGATACAGAGCATTAGGTGAAATCTTCTAAAAAAGGGCACAGACAGCAAAACAAATGTAAAAAACTGTTCCCTGTACTATCCAAAACTAAAAAAAAATGTTTTGCTGGAATAACATGTAATAAATATACCTGTTCCGACTTACATACAAATTCAACTTAAGAACAAACCTACAGTCCCCATCCCGTTTGTAACCCGGGGACTGCCTGTACATGCCTCCAATAATCTTCATCTTGCTTTTTTCCTTCCTTTCTCTGCTTTTCTGCCTCTTCTGAGGATGTAAATGCAGTTCAAAAACATCGCCGGTGGTGCCCCTCTTCCCCTATGGGCCCGTCCGGGCCTGGGTGTGTGTCACATGTCTGATAATATGACAAAGATTTGTAAACCTTCGTTTATTTTTTACAGCGCTCTTTACCTGGCATATTCAAGCGCTGCATGTTCCCCTCTCCACCCCTTACCAATTAACATCTTGGTCTTTATCAAGGCCAGGGGCGGATAGGGTGTCTGAATCTGCTTATAAGTATGGGGGTGCCTGCATGGAGCAGGCTCAGGAGCTGAGCCTGCCCCGCGGGTATTGGGGGTGGGGGCTATTTAACTGCTTAGATACCATGGTTAATGCAGCTGTGGCAACTTATCAGTTATGTGAGGAGTGTCCCCTCCCAGCTTCTGATTGGATCCCCTGTGATGCAGTTGTGGGGTACAGCAGTCATAGCAGCCAAGAGCCTAATGAAGGTTTTCAGGCATGCCATTTTACTGCCCCTGAAGCAGGTTGTAAAAGGAGAGCTGTAATAGCACATTCTTTTATAATATACATTAATATTGCAGAACGGGGAATTAGAGGGACTAATATTAAAAGTGAAAAAAATTATATACAGTGTGTATTATAACCTTAAATATCCTGCATGGTGAGCACCATAAAAAATACCCAGAAACAAAAATGGTACCAATGTACCACAAAAAGGGTACCACAAAAAACCATTCCCTAATACAGTTTCACAGATGAAAAGATTAAAAAGTAATTGGTCTCAGAAAATGTTCCTACAAGGCAAATTAAAAAAAAAATTGGAATTGGAAGCGTAATAACTAGAGATGGGCAAATTGATTCTAACAAAGTGGAATTCGTTTAGAATTTCAGGAAAGCTTTGATTCTGAACGAAGTCGAAGTTTGGGGTAATTCGTGGGAACGAAGTGTGTTTTAATTGATAAAATGGCTGTGAGCACATGGCGTTACATGGGGCAAAGACGTCTGGGAGGAAGAAGGACGTAGCCTACATGACATGTGCAGAGATGAAGCCAATCAGAGACCGGCGGGATTCTGTGACGTCACCGCACTATATAAGTCCGGGCGCGACGCTGGGAGCTCATACCGCTCTCACTGTACTGAGTAGGGAAGGTGCTGCCGCGGCTGCTTGTGATATCTCATACTAAAAAACTCACTTTTATACAGTGATTTTTGGGGGGTGTCACAGCTTGTCTCAGAGACTGCTTCTCTTAATGTTCTAATTCTGATTTTGTGGGGTATTGGAACTGAAGTCCAGTGTGCATCCAATGCAGCTGCATATACATTTTAATGCTATCTGCTCACAGCACATTCAATATCCAAGGGTTATCTAAGCCTGTTCCTGTTGTATTCATTTAAAGAAACAGCATTTTTACAATCCAAATACCACTTAATTTTTGGTTGCTAATTTCTTTTGCGCAATTTAGATCCAGGGGTTAATTAAGCGTTGTTCTGCTGTTGTGGTCACTAAAAGAAACGTTCTTTTTCACCGCCAAAGAAGACATTTTGTCTGTAGCATAATTCATAACCGAAGGTTAATTACAAGTTTTTCTGTTGTTCTGTGCTGTAAAATACACGCCATTTTAACACGCTACAAAGCTGGTAATTGTTGGCAGCATATTTCTTTTGCACAATTTATATCCAGGGGTTAATTAAGCGTTGTTCTGCTGTTGTGGTCACTAAAAGAAATGTTCTTTTTTACTGACAAAGAAGACATTTTGCCTGTAGCATAATTCATAACTGAAGGTTAATTACAGGTTTTTCTGTTGTTCTGTACCGTAAAATACACGCCATTTTAACACGCCACAAAGCTGGTAATTTTTAGTTGCTTATTTCTTTTGTGTAATTTAGATCCAGGGGTTAATTAAGCGTTGTTCTGCTGTTGTGGTCACTAAAAGAAACGTTCTTTTTCACCGCCAAAGAAGCAATTTTGCCTGTAGCATAATTCATATCCGAAGGTTAATTAAGCCTGTTTGTGCTTTTATATTCAGTAAAATACACAGTGTTTTTAAACGACACATACAAGTAAATTTTTTCTGGCCATTTGTGAAGCGCAATTTATATCTAAGGTTTACCCCAGCTTCTTACTGGGTTCATTTGGAGTCAAATAAAGGGTGTGTATTTATCATATACAGATATCTTCATTAAACAGTGTCTGTACATTTTAGAACAAACAGTATGTCAGACAGAGAGATGGCAGGCTTTTCACCTGCGAGTGGCAGTAGCACAAACATTCCTGGAGCAGGCCCAGGTCGCAGCACAGCAAGGGGACGACGCAGCAGGGTCACTCAGTGAGGCCACAACTGCCGCTGTCATCTAGCGGTCGTGTGTTATTCAGCAACCCAATGGTTCTTGATTGGTTGACTAGGTCATCCACTTCCTCCCAGATGACATCTGACAACACCAGCCATGAGTCGGTGGGAACGTCAGACACAACCTTAGTTGGCATGGCCCAGGTGCGGGTCAGCGGTCCTCACCTGTCCTCAACCCGCCTCTGTCCCATCCGATTCCCTCAGCCAGAGATCTACTATGTGGTCTGGGCTCAGCAGCACTATATAGCAAGGATGAACAATTTGAGGAGGGCAGGCAGCAGCTACTTGGCAGCGAAGAAATGGGGCCAATATCCCCTGCTTCTTGCAGTAGGCGGCAAAGTATAGATGTGGAGAGTGGCATGGGAGGTCATGTTGTGAGGGGTCAGCCTCTGCATACCAAGACCGGTGATGAGGACAGCAGTGATGATGAAACACAAATTGATGATGATGTAGCCGACTGCACTTGGGAGCCGGGTGAAGCAAGGGCTTCATCATCGTCAGGAGAAGAGGGGTCAGCTTGCGCGTCAGGCAGCGGCGTAGCCAGCAACTGGGTTGTGTGGCCGTGAGTCAGCAGGGTAGCAGAAGTGTGAGGTCGGGAGCCAAGGGGCCACGGGGTAGAAAACCCACTTTGCAGGTCCAAAAAAGTAGCGGAACAGGGGCTCAGCGAGGCAGCGGTGGGTGCGGAGCGTTGGCGGTGCCACAGCGGTGTGGCAGTTCTTTGTTAAGACATCGGAGGAGTCGCATATGGGTATATGTAGAATCTGTGGGCAGAAAGTGAAGCGTGGCCAAGGAGCTAACGTTGGCACCACGGCCCTGCGTCAACACATGCAGCGTCACCATAGGGTGGACTGGGAGAAACGTGGCTCAGATGTGGTGGTCCATCCTGCCGCCGCAGCAGCAGCAGCGCCCAGTGGCACGCATGCCATTGCAGCCAGTCAAGGCTCCACCACCTCTGCAGAAGGGAGCTGTTTCTCTTTGACATCATCTCCCGGTCCAGATGTTCCTGCTCCTCACTACTCATGGCGCCAGCAGTCGTTCAGCGAGGCGATTGCAAAGAGACAACAGTATGCGTCCAACCATTCTAAGGTGCAGAAGCTGACCGTGCTCCTGTCCAAGTTGTTGGTACTGCAGTCCCTCCCTTTCCAAA
Organism: Phyllomedusa bahiana; assembly: GCA_025379985.1. Taxonomy (NCBI): domain Eukaryota; kingdom Metazoa; phylum Chordata; class Amphibia; order Anura; family Hylidae; genus Phyllomedusa; species Phyllomedusa bahiana. The sequence goes on along the minus strand of JAODAL010026571.1, from coordinate 13,862 downwards.
TGGTGGACTCTGCACCGTTCAGAGAACTAATGGCTTGTGCCGAGCCGAGATGGAGAGTTCCAAGCCGTAATTTCTTTTCCAAAAAAGCAGTACCAGCACTTCATAAATATGTAGAACAGAAGGTGGGCCAGTCCTTGAGCTTATCGGTTTGTTCCAAGGTGCACGGCAGCGCGGACGTCTGGAGCTGTAACTACGGTCAGGGCCAGTACATGTCCTTTACGGCCCACTGGGTGAATGTGCTTCCTGCCCAGGCACACCAACAACTTTGACAGGAGACGGCACTTTCTCCTCCACGTTGTCAAACTGCGGCTCCTGCACCAATGTCCGCCTCCTCCTCCTCCACCACCACCACCATATCAGCCTCCACAAGAACTGCTCCACATGTGTAGGGCACAGCGGTGTCACGCAGTTCTAAACCTGGCTTGCCTCGGCATACGAAGTCACACAGGGGAGGAAATGCTCCACGTTATGCAGCAAGAAATCGATGTGTGGCTTTCTCCGTGCCAACTGCAAATGGGAACCATGGTGACGGACAATGGGAGTAACATGGTGTCCGTGCTGCACCGAGGAGGGATGGTCCATGCGCCCTGCATGGGGCACATGTTCAATCTGGTTGTGAAATGGTTCCTGAAGTCTTCCACCGATCTTCAGAAGATTCTGAAAATGGCCAGGAAACTGTGCAGGCACTGCATCCATTCCTACAAAGCCAGGAACACCATCCTCGAGTTGCAGCGGCAGAACGGCCTCTACCAACACACTCTGATATGTGATGTTTCCACCCGTTGGAATTCCAGCCTGCACATGTTGGACCGACTGTATGAACAGAGAAAGGCCATTAATGATTTTTTGATGATCCAGGCGGACAGGAGTACTCCCCGGTGTAACTTTGATGTCAACCAGTGGCGGCTCATGCATGACACCTGCCGTTTGTTGAGGCCATTCGAGGAGGCAACGTTATTTGTCACTGCTCCATGTCCTGGAACACATGCTGAAAAATCTGTCTGGGCAGGGGATTGGAGACGTGGCGACTACATCTCGCGGCCACATGATTCCGGTGGGGATTGAAATGGAGGAGGAGGAGGACTTTGGAGCAGAAGCATTGCCTGGTGAAATTAGTGGATTTTCTACCCAGGTGACAAGAGAGGAGGAGCGGGGGCAGCTGGAGGAGGTAGATGGAGATGAGGAAGACGAGGCAGATGGCCAGCAAGCACCGTGGCAGTATACAGTGAAGATGGAGGCAGGGAGCCCCTCGGAGTCACTTGTGCAGATGGCCCGCAGCATGCTGATTTGCCTGGCTAGTGACAGCCGAATAGTCACCATCCGGCAGAGGGATGACTTCTGGCTCTCCACCCTATTGGACCCTCGCTACCAGTCCAAAATGGGAGCCTTTTTCCCAGCTGCTGAGAGGGAGGACAAACTCAAATACTATAGGGAAATCCTCCGTAGTCAGTTGGCCGCTGCCTATGTGCGGCATCGTCCCTCCTCTGACAGGTCTGACCGGGGGGTTCTTCAGCGCTCACGTACTAATGCCGCGGCTGGTGGGAGAAGGTGGGGAGGTAGGAGCAGTACCAGCTCCATCAGCAGCAACCTAAGTCTGGAGTCACTGATGAACAGCTTCCGTCACCCGCCTAGTGAGGAGGGCAGTCGCCAGCAGCAGCAGCAGGACCTGGAGCAGACCTTGAACCAACAGGTCGTGGCCTACTTGGACAGCACTCTGCAACCCCAGTTACAAGATCCGCTGGACTACTGGGCAGCCAAACTGGATGTGTGGCTGCAACTTGCCGAGTTTCAAACTACCTGCCTCAGACACTATTCTGATGCCGCCACCCGCCTGATTCCACACATCTGCTGACAGTTTCTCCATCTGCCTACCACAATCTTTACCAGATACTGGTATTGCCACCCACCTCCACTCTCTGTCATTGTGCCACTCTATGACCTCATGCTGCTGCTACTGTTGCTGGTGCCGTGACATCCACACTGTGTCATTGTGCCACTCTCTGACCTCTTGCTGTTGCTGCCGTGCCCTCCACACTGTGTCATTGTGCCACTCTGTGGCTTACTCCTGTTTTGCCACCTCCAGAATGTCATTGTGCCACTCTCTGACCTCATGCTGCTGCTGTCGTCACCTCCACTCTCTGTCATTGTGCCACTCTGTGGCCTACTACTGTTTTGCCACCTCCAGAATGTCATTGTGCCACTGCCTGACCTCATGCTGCTGCTGTGGCTGCTGCCGTGCCCTCCAGAATGTCATTGTGCCACTCTCTGACCTCATGCTGCTGCTACCGTTACCTCCACTCTCTGTCATTGTGCCACTCTGTGGCCTACTACTGTTTTGCCACCTCATGAATTGTCATTTTGCCACTGCCTGACCTCATACTGCTGTTTGTGGGGCTTCCCCCCGTGCCTTTCCACACTGTGCCATTGTGCCACTCTCTGACCTCATGCTGCTGCTGCCGTGACCTCCACTCTCTGTCATTGTGCCACTCTGTGGCCTACTACTGTTTTGCCACCTCCAGAATGTCATTGTGCCACTACCTGACCTCATGCTGCTGCTGTGGCTGCTGCCGTGACCTCCACACTGTGTCATTGTGCCACTGTCTGACCTCATGCTGCTGCTGCTGTGACCTCCACACTGTGTCATTGTGCCACTGTCTGACCTCATGCTGCTGCTGCTGTGACCTCCACACTGTGTCATTGTGCCACTCTGTGGCCTAGTCTTGTTTTTTGCCAACTCCAGAATGTGATTGTGCCACTGTCTGACCTCATGCTGCTGCTGTGGCTGCTGCCGTAACCTACACACTGTGTCATTGTGCCACTCTGTGGCCTACTCCTGTTTTTGCCACCTCCAGAATTTCATTGTGCCACTCTCTGACCTCATGCTGCTGCTGCCGTGACCTACAAACTGTGTCATTGTGCCACTCTGTGGCCTACTACTGTTTTGCCACCTCCAGAATGTCATTGTGCCACTGTCTGACCTCATGCTGCTGCTGTGGCTGCTGCCGTGACCTACACACTGTGCCATTGTGCCACTCTGTGGCCTACTCCTTTTTGCCACCTCCGGAATGTCATTGTGCCACTATCTGACCTCATGCTGCTATGGCTGCTGCTGCCGTCACCTCCACACTCTGTCAATGATGTTGCCACCCGAGCCATCAGCATGTTTTTTTACAGCTTTCGCTGGCATGACTTTATCAGGCTACATTCCCGCTTGAGGTTTTTGGTCAGTTTTGCCCTCTTAAGTGCCCAGGGAATTTTAGAGTGAAGCGATTCTAAGAGTGGCGGCAGTCATATGCGTGTCATAATAAAACACAACATTGTATTAAGACCAAACCAAGCTCTCTCTGCATATTTAAGCATGGCACAACATTCTACAGCACCCTGCAGGCTCTGTGCAGCCTGGAAATAGCTGTTTTTTAACGCGATTCGTCCCGAAGTAATTCGGACCGAAACTAATTTTGTCGGGAAATTTGCCGAACTCAACGAATCGAATTTTTGAGATCTTCGCCCATCTTTAGTAATAACCACAGAGTAAGGATAATGAGTCATCAGGGCCGTATTTATAACTAAGCACATGTAGGCACATGCCTAGGGCGGCAGGAGAGGAGACGCCACTTTACAGAGCTAAATAATCATTATTTTATTCCTGTCACTAATCTGTTGCTGAGGAATAACTGATTGAATGTTCGGCAGCAGTGTCGAAGTAGGGGTCCTGCTATACATAAACAGCAGGCCATTGAGTGGCAAAGACAGAACTCCTTTTCAGTAACTCAAGTGAGGAGCTGCTGACATTTGCACGCAGCACTCTGCTCTGATGGCAGAAACCTACTATTATCAACAAACAGCTAATTATCTGCTGATTGGAGTGATGCTACTGCCTTACAGAGGTCAGACCCCTGTAGCAGCATGCAGCAGTGAACAAACCCCAGAGCTGCAAGAATGAAGAAATGTGAAGATACAGAAATTCAGGCAAGTAAAATGTCTTAATGTAGAGTTTTTAGTGTATAGCTTGTGTTCCCAGTGTTTGACTGTATAGGATCAATGTGTATATGTGTGAATTTATTTATGTAAATAAGCACGTGCGGAGTATGCTGGTTTACTTTTGTGTGTAAGTATTGTGAGACTCACATTCGTTCGGCTACCATTTTGGTTTGGCCCAGGTCAGTTCACCAAATCGTCATCTTTGGTAAACGTTATTTGCAAACTAATATTCTGACACAAAGAATCTTTTAAACTGGCCTCAACCAGCTTTATTGAGGCACATTAACAACAGGATACAGAAACAAACCAAAATAAACTCTTGGCCATCTAGCCACTAGCTAAACATTATCATTATAGACCCTCTCTAACCTGTGGTCTGGACCTACCATCCTGCCCCCACCAACACTGTACTGTCACTGTACACTCTAGGCTTCCCTCATGCTTTGTCTCAAGTCTGGGGATAAGAGCCTTTCCTCAGCTCTTCTGTTGCTCCACTGCCAGTAAGCAAACCACAGCCTTTTAATAGACCAAGTAAGACTAGACACTGGAACTGGAAGATGGCTGCGGCGTCTCACCGTCCCTCACTGCGATCAGGGCCCAGATCACTTAACATGGCAGCTGGAAGCCTTATGAAGGCTTCCATCGCCGCCATGTTTTTGATTTCCACAGTTACAGCCCCAGGCAGGAAGTGGAAAAAACGTCGTATTGGTACACCCTAATGCATTGTCTACACAATGCATTAGGTTATAAAAATAATCGTGCCCCCTAGTGATGAAGCACCGTAGAGGAACTCAAAGTTAAAGTGAAAAAAAAATATATATATATTAAAAGTTCAAAGCACCCCCTCTCGCCATTTTACAAATAAAAAAATAAAATAATAAAAATGTTACACATATTTGGTATCACCACATCTGAAAAAGTCCAATCTATTAAAATATAATATCATTTATTCCGTACGCTGAACACCGTAGAAGAAAAAAAATTCAAAATGCCAAGATCGAATTTTTTGGGTCATTTCATGTCCCCTAAAAATTGGAATACATTTAATCAAAAAAGTCACATGAATTCCAAACTACCAGCAATAAAAATTACACTTCTTCCCACAAAAAATGTCGCCTCACTCAAGTCTGTTAGTCCAAAAAAGTTATTGGTTGCAGAAAATGGCACTGCAGCAAAAATTTCAAACATAGAAAATGTTTGGAATTTTTTACAGTACCAAAACATAATGGAATTCGTACATATTTGGTATTGGCGGATGTGTATCAACTAGTAGAATACAGATAACACATCATTTTTACCAAAGATTGAACGCTGTAAAAGCAAAACTTCTGCAAACATGGCACAAGTAAATTTTTTTCACATTTTTCCCCACTTAGAATTTTTTTGCGGTTTACCAGTATATTCTATGGTAATATGAATAATACCATTAGAAAGTACACCCTGCCCTGCAAAATATAAGCCCTCATTTGTCTGTGTAGGTGGAAAAATAAGGCAAGGAGGGAAAAAGAGCGTGACAAAAAGGGAGGTTTTTCACTACAAAGATTAGCTTTTTTACATAAAGTTACATGAAGACTTTATCTAAATACATTGGTCAAAAGATTTTACTTTAGTCATGAGATAAGAGCATTTTTGATGTGCTCTGAAGTGCACACAGGTTTTTATGGTTACCTGCCTACCTGCATCTGTTTTCTGATTACCTGAGAGCAGGGAGCAGGGATTGTTGTCACCCCATTGGTGTACTCAGCAAACTATTAATATCTAACAAGATTAGCTTCATTAAACAAAAGTTACATGTGCTGTGAGGACTGAAAAGCATGGCTTTATCTGTAATCTTGTTAGAGATATTATCTCCTGCACTGTCAGAAAAGTTGAAGAAGCTTATCACTACTGTAGAAACACCCACAGCCTGAGGCGACAAAGTGAGTGCAAAACTGCTAAAACTCAGTGAAACAGCGTGGTGAGAAAACCCCTTTAAAGAATTCAGTTTTTTGTATTTTTTTTCTTTAATCTACAGCGGCCAGATGTTAGCTGGAAGTAAATAGGCAATCTCCAAACCTATGCTAACCAAGACATAGAAAAACCAACCAAAGTCACCAATCGAATTTATCTCACGCTTTATTTACTTTGGAGAGCAAAATATCAATAAAAAATCAGCCATTAAAAAAATGTTAATAAGCATTCTATATATGTATTTAACCAGAGTTGTACATAAAATGATGACCTATGTTTATATTTTTTATCAAGATCTTTAGACACCATAGGTCAAAAAATAGAGTCAACTGGAGAAAGGATATGTTTCCTACTTGATCCGATGTCCAGGAGTAGGAATATTCTTGTAGAAAAAAGGGTGGGTAGGGACAAAGTGTATACTATCCCTAAATTATCCCTAACAGGTGGTTAAACAAAGCCCTACTTATCAACATGCGGAGCCACCATCCTTATAAGGACAACCCCGTCAGGAGCCTCACCCTGATAACTATATCCCATATAATGCCATAACAAATACAGATTATCCCGTCATGTTTCCACACCTACTTTATTTCCTCAGGGGACTTCATTGGTAGGAAATTTAAATCTGGAAGTGGACATCACAGTGTAAGGGCTGAATCAGGTTACCATAGATACCAATCGGCATAGTGTATACATATCTCAAGCTTACCTTAATCTGAGCGTAATAAGTGTACAGAAGACAATTTCCTTCCTCCTTAACATTTCTTAACATGAGAAACTGAACCCTCAACTTACCCCCTCAAATTCAACATGATATGCCTATCTACAGTAGCTTCTCCTCTCCTTATCTCCTGTTAGCAACCCAGTCTACCTAGGGTTCCCGCTAATTGATCTGACAAATAGTATGCTGAGTACCTGAAAGGCTCCACTATATCCCTAATTTCTTGATCATCAAAGGAATCCAAAATAACATTCTTCCATTTTACAAAGAACCCTTCTGTTGTTTTGTCCTTATTTCGTTCTGCATCGAGTTTTTCCGTACAGAATAGCTGTTTCAGAGTAAGTACAACCTCCCCCACTGTTGGTGGCCCCCTCTCTAACCAGTGTCTCAATATCACTTTTTTGGCTACCAGAAGCGTGATATTGATCCCCTTCTGTTTAATAAAGGACATTGCTCCCCTTCCATTCCCTTTCCGTACTAGTACATAGTGAAAAAGACAACACTGAGGCGTCCGTGATATTGATTGATCCCATACCCTTGCAATATAATCATCTACCTCCAACCTGTAGTTTGCCAGCCTCGTACATGTCCACATGGAATGCAATAATCCAGCCCTGTCTTGCACACATTTCAGACAGCTAGTCAAGTATTCACTGCTAGTTTTGACTGTAGGTAAATTAAGTGCATATATTGCTCTATGAGCCAATCTGAACAATATTTCTCTCCACCCTTCGCATATCGTGGCTGACCTGACTACTCCAGTCCTCTAATGATTTTATTGCCTATGTCCTCATCTTCCAGCTCAACCTCCCACTTATGGAACATCTTGGCTGCCATCTTGGCCGATGACCATAACTGTAGATTGCTATAGATTCTAGACAAGGCCCCACGTCCCCTTGATATTTATAACTGCTTCAAACTCCTCTGGGTCATATATTTTCTCCAAAAGATGAAGCTTGGATTTAAGGTAGTTTTTTAACTGCTTATATTGGAATCTGTGTCTGTCTCCCAATGCGAACTTAGTCGCCACCTCATCCCATGCCATAAAGTTCCCCTTCGGTGCTGTCAGTAGATCTCCTAACCTAAGTATTCGTTTTTGTTTCCAGTCCTCAAAGAGTTTGCTCTCCCTTTCTGGGCTAAATTCAGGTAGAGACCACAAAGGCAAAAACCTCGTGACAAACATAGGTCTATTAAATAATTTTCTTACGTATCTCCCGGTTGCCATTGTTTTTTAAACACTGGATTATTTTTAGTCACTTCTGGTTGTTTGCTATAAGGAGTGTGAAGAAATGCCACCAAATCCCACTGATCTGCAAGCTGACTTTCCACCTCTGGGTTGGCAAAGAAACTAGTCCCATGTATCCAATCCAGAACATGTCTCCAAATTGCAGCTAAATTGTATAACCTACCATCGTGCAACCTAGCCCCCCCCCCTCTGTCCCCTCACAACTGACAACTTCCCTACCGAGATTCTAGCCCTCCTGCCCCTCCAAATGAACTTCGAGAAAACCCCCTTCAGTTTATTTATGTCACATGTGTTTCAAAAGCACTGATATATTTTACAGAGGGTACAACATTCTGGCAAAACTTAACACTTTGATCAAGTGTATGCACCCATAATGGACAAAGGGAGTCCCTTCCACCTTTCCAGTTCGTCTGTAATTTTTTTGATAATTGGCAAATAATTTAGATTACATACGAGCGACGCCTTGCTTCCAAAGTTAACCCCCAAATAAGTCAGGTGCGAGGTTACTAGTTTCACCCCTAGTTTGGCTACCCCATGAAATCCCTGTTCCCTATCAGTAATAGTTGGCACTTATCTTTGTTTATCTTGTAACCCGAAAAGGACCCAAAGTGCTTCAATGTCTCCACCACCTTCTCCACCTGCTCCTTCGGATTATCCATGAAAAGAAGCATGTCATCGGCAAAGCAGACGATCTTGAGCTTCCTCTTTCCCACCTGTATACCTCTGTACATCCCTGAGGTCCTCAAATGAAGAGCCAAGGGTTCCAATGCTATGTTGAAGAGGAGTGGGGAGAGTGGGCACCCCTGTCTAGTTCCCTTCTTCAACCAAATAGTTTCAGACAAAAATCCAGGAGTGCTCACTCTCGCATTTGGGGACCTGTGCATCACCGAAACCTAAGATTGAAAAACTCTTTCTATATCCATCCTGTCCATTACCAAATTTAGCCATTTCCAATTTACATTGTCAAATGCCTTTTCTGCATCCAGCGCAAAAAATGCTGGGTTTTTCCTAGGGTCATTTGCCTTCTCTACTGCAACCCATTGGATGCTCCCCAATTAATTTGGGTAACAGTTCTGCTAATCTATTGGCCATTACCTTGGACATTAATTTAACATCTTGATTAATTAAAGATATCGGACGATAAGAATCGAGTTTCAACGCGTCACGACCCTGTTAATATAAATCCTTAATATACGCTGTATCTCCCGAAGAGAGCATAGTCCAGAGGGTGCATAACACAGTTAAAATCTCCCCCCACTATTCTGTTGTTATTTTCATCTTTTGTGAGTCTGGCCTAAAGATCAACAAAGAATCCCCTGTCTCTTCTGTTGGGCGCATACACATTATACAAACTGAGCCTATCCTAGTCTCCATTACCAGCTTAACTAGCCTTCCCTTCCCATCCTGTTTTTGGGTATATTATTTTGCAAGCTGCATTTCTATGTATCAAAATAAGGACTCCCGCTTTACCCTTAATCGCTGGTGACCCTCTTATTTCCCCACCCATAGCTTCTGCATTTGTGGAAAATCCGCACTTTCCAGGTGCGTTTCTTGAAACAGGGCAATATCCATTTTGAGCCTCTTCAAGTGTCTCAGCATCCTTTTATGGGGTGATCTCAACCCCTTAACATTCCAACTAACTATTCTCATATTGGAATATCTCACATACATAATTCCCGAATTGAAGAGAAAAAGCAAGCACATCGCAAACATAATCAATACTACATAACATTCCCCCAACAACAGACTGCGTCCCCACCCTCTACCCACCTGAGATAACATCCTTCCTTTTTTTCGTGTGTATTTGGTAGGTAAAACATATGCTTCCTACCTCACCGTCTTCTTTTCTGAATTACATCCTACTTCTCATAACCTCCTGCCGCCTCCTCCTCCTTTTGTCCAAAAATTTTTGATTCCCCACCCTGACCCCCTCAAACAACCCGCATTGACTTACAATAAAGCACTTTTAACCTAGTATACTCCCCCCTTACTCCCCAGAATTTCCCCCTAGCCCACCCCTGGCACACTGCCTTTCCTCCAAACCTCAGGCAGAGTCTTAAAGGGAATGTCTCATCAAAAATGACCTGTTTAACTCACATTTTGATGTTAAACACATTTTTTAGGAATTTTTGGTTATGGTTTTTTTATTAAACTTCAATATCATTTTCATTATGTTTTTAATAATTCTTAAGACCTGCTGTTTTCACTTTGGCCACAAAGCTTTATTAGGGCTCGTTCACACAGCTTATTTTGGGACTGATTTCAGCCGTCTTGAGCGCCGTATTTGCACTCCAATACGGCTTAAATCAGTCCCAGGCATTACGGTAATCCACAGTTCTCATACAGAACTATGGATGACGTCTCCTCTTCCTGCTCGGCGAATCCGCCGGGCGGGGAGACAGTGATATGCACATTATGTACGGCGTGTTTACGCGCCGTAAATAATGAGTGTCTATGGGGCCAGCGAACTTCCGGCTCCCCGCCCCCGCTGCAAGGCTGCCGGAGTAATTGCGGGGCGAAATCCGTCCCCACAATTACGCCGGCAATAAGCCGTGTGAACATTGCCTAATCGTCTGACACTTCCTGTTCTGTTTGGAGAGCTTTTCAGCAGTGTGCTCATTATCAGTAAAAGCAGGTCAAACTGAAAGGAGACACCATTGTGTACAGATAACACAGAATCCACCAGTCACAAGAGGAGATGACACAGCTCCCCCTCTCCCCTCCCTTCACAGTGAAAACTATCCTATAGATGTCTTTGGGACAGATCTGTCTTAAGAATCCTATGTGCATGAAGCTGCTGTAAAGTATCTCTCTGACTGCTGTTAAGCAGTGCAAGCAAGAATGTCTTCCCCACAATCATACATAGACGGCCGAATTGAGAAATCCACAATCAGGAAATAAAAACGGCTGAGAGGAAAATAATATGGATCAGGGGCTTGATTTAATAAGTAAAAAAAAAAAATGGCGACAGATTCCCTTTAAGCCTTCATAAGTCATTTCAGTCCAGACCAGTCCATAATAATTTCAGTTTGGATGCTCTCGATATTCCCTCCTGCAAGTAATGTTTATGTTGCTGACTGCCTTGAGTTGTCACAGGGTCCTTAACCTTCTGCACGTTGTCCCGCTGTTCTAGGTGAAAAACTTTCCTCAAGTCCTTGACCCTCGCTCTCTCCCACCGGATTTTTTCCAAAACCCTCCGCCTCTTCGGTTTTTGTGCATAGTTCTGATTTTCCATTAGCAGGGAAATTCTTCAGGACTGCCAGATATTGTAGAACAAATCTTATTGAACAGAAGTGACATTGCTTTTCTTTGCACTATGGGTACGCTTATTTGGTCATTTATCATCTTTTCCAAACCAGGGTTATAATATTTTGTCAGGCAGGTTGTGGTAGTTTTCACTCCATAGACCTCTATTTTTTTTTTTTGAAACAAAAAACACCATTACATGTATGTTTGTTTTTTTATTCGTTTGGTGGATTTTTTCCCACATGAAAAAACCAGCATTTTTATATATGTTCACATGATATTTTGGGAAAGGATTTCGTGAAAAAATTCCGTGTTGAATTCCTTCTTAAAACCCTGCTGTAATCTGACGGCGAGTATGCGCTGTAGTTCACAAAATGAACTTCAGCTCAAATTTTCCATGGAATTTAAATCCATGATGCAGAAAAAAAAAAAGACTGCATTTTAAATTTTTTGGGCCCAACGGGCCCTCAGAAAATGCAGGGTTAAGCTTTGGGGGTAACCCCCCCCCCCCCCAGGGGAATTCCACCCCTGTTAAAGGGGTTTTGCCAGGACTGAGTTACCTCCTTATTAGCACGGGGGAAAAAAAACAAACATTTTGGGGTCATGAAGGCTTCGGGAGAGGGAAGGGGGAGCAGAGAGTGAGGAATAAGGGAGCCTCAAAACTTAACTTCAAATAATAACTTTAAAAACAGTGATTTTCTTTAAAGCAAGACACAGGGTCATAACTGCACTTTCTCCCCCAGCCCCTTGAAGATTTATTTTCCCTGTATCACATAAGAAGGGTTTCAGCAAGCCGGCCTGTCACTCCTCTGGTCGGTTAATTAACTTTTCAGAAACTAAGAGGGATTGAGAAAAGTGTAAAACTCTAAAAGTTTCATTTTTTTTAATACATATATTTAGAAAAGTGATTAAATACCCATTTTGGAGGATCCCACGTCAACATTACATCGTGTCAAAACCCCTTTAAGTAAAAATTCATGGCCAAGGAAAACATGTCAGATTTATCAGACTGGAAAAGTAAGACGTGAACATACCCTAAGAAGGAGCCTTATAAAAGACAAATTGCAGCTGAACTGCTGAAAAGGGGCATATTTAGACTCAGTGCCTAGGGCAGCACCAACTCTAAATACAGCTCATTGTGTCATTTATATCGCACCTCCAAAAAAAGATGTTGCAGTTGTGTTTTTCCCCATTTTACTTAGCTGGAATAGGTGCTGCTGAATGCGCCGTGCATCAGGAAAGGATCAGGGATTTAAATTTTTTCTGCCTGGGAGAAAGCAGGAGTGGGGCAATAAAATATGTTGTCCCAACCCTAGTCTCTATGTAATAGGCCTGAGGCAGGAGTCTAAGTAGGTGAGGAGGGAGCTAGAGCTCATGAATGTGCCAGACTTCAAGTACAAAACACTTAAATTGTGCTGCAAGTAATAAACTGTAAGTTTCATGAAACAGCACCATATTCACACATAAGTAACACATGGATGAAATCAGTGTTTCTAATTTTGACTTTTAAAGCTTTGCTATATGAGCATAATGGGGATTTATTACCAGTTTTCAGGATGGAAGCTAAACTCACACATTATTAAACCTATAAAATTGTAAAGTGCTACAAACTAGTAAAAGATTGTGTGAACCACAGGGCTAGTGAACAGTTATGATGATGATCCTCATGCAGCAGTCACTGATGAAAACAAAAATTCACCATCAGTAGCAGCAGCACAGTACCCCCAGCAGCCAAACCTACTTTTCATATGATGAGTAAATAATTCCTACAGCCTCAGCATACTTGCTTTGGTGGCCTTGAGAGACCAAGATAAAATAACTGCAAAAAGCAGTTGTTTTTCATATGAAGAAGCATGCAAATTGTTGCAACTCCCTTTGCAATTGCTAATCAATGACATCTCAGATATGTTCATTGGGGGGATAAATCCAAAGATGATTCAGACCATGGTTGCAAGTTTAAGTCACGCAAACTGCTCACAGCTGCACACAGCAAGGCATTGTCCTGTTGAAAACAGCTCTTTGGATACTATTTAGAAATGGTTTTACCACTGGTTGCATAACAAAATCAATGTTACATTGAGCTGTTAGTATACTTGTAATGAAGACTATAGGAGTCCAATTATAATATATTATGCCACCCAAAACAATTTTCCTAAGAACAGGACCAGTGTGCCGTTCTCTTGTGAAGGTCTCACCATGGAAATTCCCATATGACCTCTAGATTATTCTCCAGCTATAACAGTCCAAGGCAAAAGCAGGACTCATTGCTGAAGAGTATAGTCCTCCATTGCTGTCTTGTCTTGCACCATGACAGCCTTTGAGAGTGGTGGCATGAGGTTACTGGAACACCTGTAGCTGGATGCCTGGCACCCAATGTCATCCAAACACCTCTTGATGGTCAACACTGTTTACAAACCTAGTCTTCGGAGGGAACATCCAATTTCATTTGCACTACAGAATGGACCACTACTTGCTTCTTGCACCTCCACACACCTATTGCTGTCAATCCAGTTCATTGTTGTTGTTCTCTTAACCACACATAATGTCGAACAGGGCTGACATCTTGGCCTAGACATGTAGTGATATGCAGGAGTGATAAACCAAAGGCTTTTCGGTTCAAAGATTCTGTCCCTCTCAGATAGTGACAAGTGGTGACAAGTGGCATGTCAATAAACAGGATGAACAATTCCACAACTATCTCAAGTAGCTAAAGAAACT